>VCCN01001356.1:2750200-2763078 GCA_006491835.1 Architeuthis dux | reverse complement strand
TTTAGAAAATATTATTTATTTCCTGACATGTTTCAGCCGGTAATGGCTTTCATCTGTGTGGATTTTGATGAAACTGGAGGATGTTTGGGTCTGGAAGTATAAGAGTTCTAAACATTTCTAGTCTCCGCACTGTCTTCTTTTTATCATATATATATCCGTGCATCCTGATTAATTTCTGGTAGTATGGACACAATTTGATCTAGGCATATTTCAATCATCATAGACTGAAGTATGCACAACATGAGATACCATGACTCACACATATTTACCTAAACTTCTATATTGTACATACATCTTCCTTGCTTTTCCGAAGAGAAAGGAACAAATGTCATCCATTACATTTCTTTCACTAAGTCATTAACTTAACCCCAGCAAGTTGTCTGCTCTTTTACCTTCTCCTTCTTGCCTTCCCTGTCTGGGGAACTTGAAAACAAACATGACTTATACACTGCGTTATCTTTAGCAAATTAACAATAATATGGTGGATATTTCCGTCATTCGCAGTTGAGCCATAGAACTTCAATGATTGAAATTCCTGTCATCCGATCAGGCATAAGTAGATGTATGACTATTGATCTCATACTTTTTGTTGCTTTTATTTATTGATCACAAAATGTCGGTTGATCCATTCTTCAGCCGTGCAATCAGTGTGAAAGGAAGGGATCCCCTTTTTTCTTTTCCCAGGTAGTGTCTTCCAGTCCTCACTTGAAAAAAAAAGGGATGCTCTCCTCCTTCCATACTGATTGTACACCTGAGGAAGACCAGAGAATGGATCAACCAAAATATTGTGATAACAACAAAATGAATCTTTTATTATTCAACTTGTTCCTACCTGTGTTTGAATGTTACACTTTCAGTAGTAACATAAGGGAAAAGGTTAGGTAGTTTAATAAGAGGATAGGAAAGAAAGTTAGGTAGTTTAATAAAGGGTGAGAAGGAGGAGAAAAGAAAGGTAGTTTAATAAGTGGGTAGTAAGATTGAACTCCTTCTTGTTTGTGTTATAAACACATTTCAGGCAATCCATTTTTTGGCCTTCTTCTGGTGTAATATCGAAATGTGATGGGGTAAACAGAAGTTTTTAACTTCAAAGGAGGCAATGCTTATAACGTAGGATTCGGGTGTTTCTTTATCGGGTTTGGGCTTCCATACCTTATCCCTGTTGAGTAGCAGAAGCCACATCGGGTTGAACTCCACAACGAAGAATAATTTAAATGTTAATGACCCTTCTCAAAACTAGAACAAAACCAATCCATGTTTTTATAACATTTAGATAAAAACATGGATGGGCAACAAAGATTGGAAGGGATAAGGGAGAGAATGAGAAGAGCAGAGGCATATGATGATAGATAAACTTATTTGTCAAAACCTTTGGAATTTCCATGGATCGGGCTATTGAGATCAATAATCTGAACAACTCTGGCTTGTCTTAAACAGGCTTTATCCCTTTATAGGGCACCCCTAAAACTATTTTAGATATCCAAACAACCTTTTTGTATGTAAGACCTAGTTGCAAGTTTTCTTAAATTTTTCTGTTTATGGGGGCAAAACCCCCTCTGATGAAATGATCATAATGGTTTTTAGTGGGGGTTGAATTTGCAATGTAGGTTTATGATAAATTGATCCCTAGTTTGTGCCCGCTTGTTTTTTGGAAATTTGCAAAAAGGTGAGAGAAGTAACCTATTCATTTGACATCCCTTTTTTAATTGATCATTCCCAACATGACATGCTGCCAAAACATGACAGTTTCTATTGAGTGACTAAGCAGATCTGTATTTGATTATTCTTTGCTGGGTTCCCTTCAATGGATTGTGTTTTCTCACTTGTTGTTTGCTTATTCTTTGTGGATTTATTCTTTTATCACCAAAATTTAAGGAAATTCTAGGTTTTAATTTCAGTAATTGTTGAAAATTTACTTGGAATAGCCGGAATTCTTTGATGAAATATTTTTGGTCTCTGCCAATGAAGTTAGAAGAGGTATATGTATTCTCATGTCTGTCCATCTGTCCACACAATATCTCCAAAAGTTCTCATTAAATTTCAATGAAATATTTTGGAAGGGTGGTCCATAGGCTATGGAAGAGGTGATTACATTTTGTGGCAGATCCAGGAATTTGTTTTAGTGATATTTTCATCATTCTGCAGGGAAAGAAGTTTAAAAAAACAGTTAATAAAAAGGCAAAATTTAAATTTCAAGGGAAGTAACTCAATATGTGTACATTCAAAGTCAGTCTGGCTGCCTTTGCCTCGCTCTCGCTTGATCTTCTCTAGGTCCGCGACCCCACTCCCTTTGAGCTGATTACCCACTCTTCTTTTCTGCATGCTCTTATCAATATGCACTATGAACCCATTCAAAGAGGAATCTTCCTGACCAGGCTCTCTCGGCCTGGGCAATCATTGGAGTGATGCTATTGCGGTTTCAGTAACAAGTAAGTTTTATAGAATGCTCCTTTACTCAGGCCAGTCCCCAGCAAGATGACCCAAAATCAAAAGCTTGATGGAGTTCAAATAACATCTACTGACCCCATAAAGATTTGCTAATATGTGCCAAAAAAAAATACTGCCTCCTCTGTCAAAAAAGATACCAAGATCTAAAATAGTAATTTAATATTGAACTATTTTTTTTTTTTTTAAATTTAGCAAAAATATTTAAGAATGTAGTAATTTGAAATTTGTGTAGAGATCTGTTTTATATAATCAACAGATTTTAAACAGCTAAAATATTTACTTAATTAATTTTGTATTTGCATTTTAACTATGGAGGCTTGAAATGTTCGAAATAGTTTTTATATAAGCTGATAGCAAACAGTCTTGAGAGTTGAACACAAGCCACATTGGATCTCTGTTTATATTTGAGCTAACATTTCATGTAGAATGATTCAGTTTTAAGTTGTTCAGATACTTAACTTTTTTTTGCCTTACTTGAAATTTAATTATTTTAAAAACTTTGATTTTTTTTTCTCCTTGTTTGTAAATGTCATTTTTTAATTTTTTTTATTACATTTATTTTTTAATTTTATTTTTTAAATTTCATTTTATATATATTTTGTTTTTGAAAATGTCATATTTTTTATTTCATTTTTTAATTTTTTTAAATTTCAATTTTTCTTTTCAAATTTCATTTTATATATATTTTGTTTTTGAAAATTTCATTTTTCCATTTCATTTTTTATGTTCTTTAAAATTTCATTTTTCAATTTCATTTTGTTTTATTTTTTTTTAAATTTCATTTTGTTTTATTTTTTTAAAAATTTCATTTTGTTTTATTTTTTTTTAATGCCCAAAGGTCTAGTTTGTCAATGTCTGCAGCTATTTATAAAAGTTTAACCTGTCTGCCATTCGTTCTCATTGTACATAAATAATTCTAATATTTATCTTCTTGTGATTTCACTAATGCCAATTCCATTCTGTTGTACTTTCAATCAGTCCGCACTCTCGAGTCACGGCTAATGTACTTCTAAAATCTATTTTGGTATTTTCATTGTACATTCACCATTTGTCAATTCAAATCCTAATCTTCCATTGTTCATTGTATTTTTGCCATCTTATTTTATATGCATGGGAAGTCGTGTTTTATGTTTTTTTAAATTCCATTCAACAAACGAAAGGTCACAAAGTACAAACTTTTTTCAATTGGTCATTCAAAGTTCAAATTCAGTTACAAAAAATGCATTTTTAAAAGTATTTTTTTAATTTTGCAAATTTATTTTTATTTTTTATTTTCAGTCAAGTTTATTTAATTTTAAAAAAATATTTTCTATTTTTTTATTTTTTTAAATTAAAATTTTTTTTATTTTTCCATTTCATTTTTTTAAATTAAAATTAGAATCTTTTTAGTTTTCTGTTATCTTTCTTTTTGTTTGTTTTTCAATTTTTCATTTTTTAAAAATTATTTCTGAACTGACTAATTTTGACTTTAAGGAAATGGTTTGTCTTCTATAGACCAGTTATTTTAGTTCTTCATCGATCCATAGCTGTCTAATTTTATGGGCTTTAAATGCTGACAATTCTACTACATTTCATTCTGCATTTACTTGATGTTTGAAGCCAGGGTTTCCAGATTTGGCCAGAAGGAGATAATTCAAACTTTATCTCAGAGACTTACCCAAAACAGGCATTGGAATAGTGTTGAATTTAGAAAAAGAGTCCTGAGGCAGAGGTACAATACCAGCCTCCAGACTCTCACAATTTCCAAATTCAATGCTATTCCAATACCTGCATTGGGTAAGTCTCTGAGATTATCACCCCTTCTGGCCAAATCTGGTAATCCTGTTTGATGCCAAAACCAAAAGAATTTCTTATTTTTTGAAAGTTGAAACCCAAAGAACTTGAATCCCTTAAATTTCTGTGAGGGTCTTTGATCATAATTCGACAGCACAATTTCTTGGAATAGAACAGTTCATTTTCTGAAGTTTTCATATAGATTTTCACCCACAACCAAAGTTCACCCAACTCTCTCAGAGCCATTGTTTCTTCTCAAATCCACTAAATCGTGCACATTTTGTGCTGAATAATTTTGTTTTTTATTTCATTTTTCTGCTGCTGATTTTTTTTTCTCCGCCTCCTTAACGTGGAATGTCTGTCTTGATCTGGACTGAAATAATCCGCAAATAGTTTTCTATCGATGCACACTGTATAAAAAGAATGTAAATATTTATTTTTATTATTAGATGAAGTATTGTAACCGATTGTATTGATTTTGACTATTTACCATCATCACCAAATTGAGTTGGATATATCGATTATCGTACAATCACGGAAGTTAAACAGTGTCGAGCCTGGTCAGTAGGGTGGCCATCTCCAAACTTCCATAAAGGAGGGCATCTAGCCCTATGTTCCCAACCTGGGAGTCCACAAAAAGTATTACGGTATTTCGTAAAGTAAAAAAATAAAGTATTTCCAAAAAGGAGGATATTGCAGATTGAAAAGAAGGACTTGGACAGATTGACTCTCTTGAACGTGTTGTTAACTCTTTATAGGGCACCCCTAAAAATATTTTAGATATCAAAACAACCTTTGTGTATGTTAAACTAGACCTAATTAAGCTTTCTGAAATAATATGGTGCCTCACCCAAAAAGTGACCAAAAATTGAAAATATAACAAAATTAAAGTAAAAAGTTAAATAAAACATAGAATTAAAGAATAACATTCAATATAATAGATGCAAAAAATTGATATTGACAAAAAAAATAACACCACCAGGTTGATTTTAAAATAGTATTATGCGGGCCAAAAACAGGCTAATTTAATGGGGTGTGGTATGCTTCAAAACGGTCTTTGTTCAAGTCTACTTTGCAAAGCTTGCAGCCCACATTGGTGCGGATTATATTGTCTTTGTGGGTACAATATTTACATGTGGCTGACGGGTTCTCAGGTCAGAAAATACTTATTGTTGATTTGTCAAATATCACTTTAATATATGAATGCGATTTTGTAGTAATTTTTGTCAAATTTCACAAAACAAAATTTCCAGAATCAACCTTGGCTGACTGGGGCCTAAGAAAATATTTATTTATTTTTTATCACAACTCGGCTCTGTGGCAGCGAGCAAACGGAGCGGATCGGAAATACAGAATAAGCTTCTGGTGAGATTCGAACTCATGTCCCTCTTGCCAGAGAGAAACCTGTTTTTTATGCCCAGCTGCTTTACCACTCAGCCACAAGAACTTCATGGTTAGCAAAAGTCCAAACCTATCCTTTTACTCCAAATATCTGTGGCTGAGTGGTAAAGTAGCTGGGAGTAAACCAGGCTTCCTTCTGGCTGGTTGCTTGATGCCGTAGAGTGTCGACCCGAGTTGAGTTTCGAAAAAAAAATAATAGAAACTCCTCATATTTGGCATCTTAGTCTCTGGAGAGCATATTTGATGCGCCCCTGGAGTGTAGTCTGTACTTTGGGTTGAGGCATGGTCCAGTGCATAAGTGGCAGTCCCTGTAGCACTTGATACAGATGTACAGAGATGCCTGTGTTGCGAGGGTTGCTGCAGAATGCTTCCTTCGATTGCTCATTTCTGCTGCAAGCCGACCACTCCTCACATCTGCGTCTGCAATGCCTTTGCAGATAGTCTGACGCCACGCATCTCAATCTTCAGCCTGTATTTCCCAGCTGTCTGGAGAGATATTGCAGGCCTTTACGTCTGTCTTGCAGACGTCCTTGAATCAGAGTGAGGGGCGGTCGGCCCGCCTAGTGCCAGTGGCCAGCTGTCTGTACAGGATGTCTTTTTGGCAGCCTAAGATGAAGGTAAATAATAGTAGTCAAAATTGATGCAAAGAATGTAATGTCTTCAATATTTATTTAGGTAATTGATGTGAAGTGGTTTCCTCGTCTGTTCATTTGTGAGTTTGTATGTTTGCATGTGTGCCCCTCTGGAATTTGGGGAAGGCTGGTCCTACCCTTTTAGATTCAAATCTCAAATCATCAAAACTTGTTTGGATTGGCTGAAATAATCGTTGAGATTGTCTTCTTGCTAGTCTTCCCGGTTCTTTTGCTATTTTTCATGACATTTTATCGTGGCAAAGAAAGCAAATTGTGTAATCGAAATTTTTTATCTTGAAATTAAAGATTTTTAATTTAACTGACTAATCGCTGGACTGTAGTATTTTATTTATTTTTTTTTTTTTTTTTGCTTCTAAAATTTTTTTTTTTTTTTCACTTTTATAGCCCTTTTTAAAAAAAATAACTTTTTTTTCTTTCTGATTTTTCCCGGTTTTTCATTTACTTTTCTGTTTTATTATAGTTTTTTTTTTTTTTTTTAAACTTTTTGTCCAGTTTTTGCTCTTTTTTTACTTTTTTTACATTTTTTACTTTTTAACGGTCTTAATTTTAATTATTAGGATTTCTAAAATTAATCCAAGTATATTTTCCTTAGATAAGGAGCAATTAATATTTTGTCTTTCAGAACTCTGCCAGAAAGAAAACTGGCATCCACAATGTCCAAATACTGTTTAAAAAATGTACAATTTGAATACTAATACTTCTTAAAATGGTGGTAAAAACTTGGTCCAAATTTGAATCAGAAACTTTGTTAGCTTTTCCATCTGGTCTCATTCATTTTTTTCATAACCTCTCACTTAAAGACCACCTTTGTTGGGCATTAAGCTTGATGTCAAGTCACTTCCTATTTATAGAAATTATAATTATTTGCAAATAATAATAATAAATAATGGAAACTACTCTATAATTAGCATTTAACATAGTTTATTAGAGTTAGGGCAAACAGTGTCCCCACATTATTAAGTTGAAAATTTGCTTTATTCTCCAAGTTAGAGCATTTTAATGGTATTGCACTAACAAAATTGTGCTAAGATGTGCCGTTTTTGCTTCTGTGTTACGGTAACAAACATGCAGAAATCAGATCATTATAATATAGATGTCAATAGGAACACTTGAAACAAAGCTTTTTCCCTGATCTTTTGAGACCTAAGACCAGGGTTGTCAGATTTGGCCATAAGGGAGATAACCCAAGCTTTATCTCAGAGACATACCCAACACAGGCATTGGAATAGAATCGAATTTGGAAATCAAGCGAGTCTAGAGACAGGTTCGATACCAGCTTCTTGAGACATTTGATAACATTATACATGATTATAATAAACAGCTTTTTCTCTGTGTAGATATATAATATAATATATATATATAATAAAAACAAAAACAAGCTACATATATTATGATACTGCCCTAAAATAAAAGAACAAACTAAATATAAGAATTATAGCTTGTGGGATGTGTTGCTTGATCAGCACTTCTTTTAGTTTTTAAATCCCCAAAATAGTTTGTTTTTTTGCTCTTTGCTTTTTTCAGCAACATCTTTAATGTTTAAAGCTACAAAGCTTTCTAGATTATATATCTGATTTAAATATCATGTAAGTTGCAATGTTTATTCATTCACATGTTTTATTGAACCTCTGCCTCCAGACTAGCTCGATTTGCAACTTCAACGTTATTCCAATGCCTGTGTTGGGTAAAGTCTCTGAGATAAAGCTCAGATTATCTCCCCCTCTGGTCGAATATGGCAGCCCTGCCTAACATTCTGCATTTTTCATTTATTTCTGATTCCAAATTGTAATTGCTCCTTGACATTTTTTTATCAGTCCATCGAAGCTTTTCCTTTTCATGAGGGAAAGGTTTTAGAATCATTTCATTCTCAAAGGTTTAGAAAAATACAATATCTGTCCGGAAAGTATCCAGCCATTTAAGTGTAACAAAAAAAACAAAATAGCCTACCTAGGCGCCATAGTCCACTTCGAAGTACTTCCCTTGGGACCTCACACCTTCCACTTTTCTAAACAGTCAACAATATCCTATTTCGGGAATGTCATTAGCTGCCTCGTTCTGTTCTCCTTAATCTCATTCGCGGGCTGAAATCTTTTGTGAAAAGCCAGAAGTCGTGGGGAGGCTGACAGACCTGGATTGTGAATGCAATGGTGTCTCACTGCCGACTGAGTAACACAGAGTGTCTGTTTATGCATGCGCGATAAGGTCCACCCGATTGGTTGCCAACTTACATCAAAGGTGCCTGACCAGTTCTTAAGATATTAAAAATCGCTGGATACTTTCTGCCCAGACCTTGTTAGAACCCATTTGTACAAACTCCATGACTTATAGAAATGTTATTTTCCTAACCGAAATGGGTAATCATTACTTTTAGCGTCTTATATCCTTATTATTCATCAAATAACTTATAATAAACTTGAAGATTACCTCCCTTGGTAATTTATTTTTATTGGAACAAACAAAATTTAAACAATTTTAAATAATTTATTGAAAAAATAACCCTCACCCTAACCCTAACCCATAATTTAATGTAAATTTAATTTCAAGCAGAATTTGAAGATTACCTCCCTTAGATACATTAAAATTACGTCCCTTGATGGATAATAAGAATATAAGACGCTAAAAGTAATGATAACCCTGAAATGAATTGAAATTCTTTCTGTGGAAATGCCATGTGAAGATTAGGAAGACCTGACTGTGATACCAATCGCATGGTATTTATATATAAAAAAATGAAGGAAAAAAAAGTTGTCTGTCTGTTATTTTGTCAGCTTTTGGTTATTGAAGACCCACTTCACTTTGTGGGTAACATGCAACAAAGTTCAAGGAACACAACTATATTTATTTTTAATTCACTTTGTTCCTTGTATCGAATAAACTTGTTTAAAAACTGAAGAGAATTTTTGTCTTTTATTAGATGCACTAACATCGCTTGCCTTCACTTACTGACATACTGAAAAGTGTGTTACATCCCTTGCTCACTGTTATAACGAAATATGTATTGCGTCTCTTGCTCAGTGTTATTACAAAATATGTGTTGTTGCCCATTTAGATGTTTTTCATCTAAATCTAGATGTCAGAAATTGCTAGGTGATTTTTAGTAAAATATGTATTTTTATTTAATTTATAGTAATAAATTAATACTTTAATAAAATAAATGTTGAAAACTAAAGTCACATTTAGTTCATTAATATGTAATATATTTGGAGAATCAAAATGTTTCTAGGTGTTTTCTGACTTAATTTTAGATGTAAACTTGAAAATAAAGTTGGCAACACTGCCCTTGCTAGATCTGCACACAAGAAAAGAACTAGTGCATCTATGGTCTGGCTTTCAAAAAACTTTTAAAAAATTCAGTTCCAATCGGAAAGTTTCTTGATAGCGGCCAAAACCAATGCTTCTTGAAATTTCTGTATGTTTTTGATCATTTTCATCTCATCCCTTCGTTCGCTCCCATAATTTTGTTGGCCCCCCTCCGTTCGTTCCCATAATTTTGTTGGCCCCCTCCGTTCGCTCCCCTAGTTTCGTTGGCCCCTTCGTTCAATATTACAGTTACAAACTTTACAGGCAAATCTGCAGTAACACTAACATAACCTCCTAATTTATATTGGTGGGGGTCAATATTAAAATGTTAAAAAAATATCTTTAAATATACAAAGAAAATACATGGATATAATTTCTTTTTTTAAATCTCACCTGACAATATTAAAATGATACTTTAACTCTTAAATTCATTGAAAAACATTCCATTATCAAGGGAAATAACTCCTGGTTAAAATTATCTCCCTTTGACCATTTGGTGAATCTATTTAATTCAGTTTCATTATTTTTAATTCTATTCAATGAAGAGCTCAATTATAAAAGAGTTAAAGAAATATAAATATAACAAGAATTATTAAATAAAAATGTTAGTGTACTAAAAATACTATTAGGCACAAGACAAAACTATACATTTATCCCTTCATAGTCTAAAACTGGTTCCCAACCGGGGGCGGGGGGTAGTCCAAGGGGGAATAAGTCCATTAGGTAAAAATAAAAGTCCAGTCTACAGATAGGGTTTTCTGCAATTCTATTTTTCGAGTGGGAGGCTCGAAATAAGCTCCAAGTTGAGAATGATTTAAGATGTGCTCTCTCACTAATAGATCCACAAATTGAAGAACTAGTAGCAAAAAAATAAGAACAGAGATCACATTGATGTGTATATCAGTTATGTTAGTAGAATTCTTATTCTTTTTGTAATGAATTGGAATTTCAAACGATGCATTCTAATTATTTTCGCTTGCTTTCTTTGAGTAACAAATACACAGCAGCAGCTGTACAATTATAAAATTAAACTCATTCTTAGTATGAAGCTGTCTAATTCTACATAAAATAAATGTTATTATTTGAAATTATTCTTTGTTGCAACTTAATAAATGGAAAGTGGGGGGGGGGAGATACTAGTAATCTTATTGACAAAAGTGGGGAATGGCTCAAAGGTTCGCAACCACTGGTCTAAAATATGCAATTTTACATTTTATTTGTCATATTAAAATGTTTTCTTTTCAAAGAAGCTGCGGATTATAATTTAGCTAAAACAAACAAGAATATTTTTAAAAAGTAAAAATATCAAGAAAAAAGATGCTTTAAGATGAAGAAAGGGGAGGTAAGTATTGTTGCAGTGGTCCCATAAGAAAAATGTAAAATTTGGAAACGTTTTTTTATCCACTCACATTCAGTCAGAAAAGTTACATAGACTGTGACCTTCACACTGAAAAGATATACTCCTATGCCAAATTTCAGCTTCCTAGGTGCAAAACTGTGGCCTACAACTTGGAACATAGACATATACTTATATAATGTACTAGCAGGGATATGTTCTCTGATATATTCTTACACAACAACTGAAAAGTTAATTATTTACACCTGAAAAAGTTATTACAGAAAGAATATTCTGAAGCACAAAACAAATGATGTAGTCTCTTAGTTTGACAGTGCTTCTGTATACACAACATTAGTGCTTCTCACATTGGGTGCCAGGATGCTCAGGGATCCAACCCTATAATAACAAATAGACTTGGCCATTGGAAAAGCATGAAGTCAGGTTAAGGCCAGCGATCTTGAGAGATTGTCCTTTTGCCTTGTTACAATTTTAACATTTTGGTCTGAAAATGTTTTTCAGGATTGTACGCATTTTTGCAAATAAAACAAGAAAAAAATCAAGTTTTTTAGCCGCTAAAGTTCTTTGGTTGAAAAAAAGCTTTTTTAGTCCAATATTGACCTGTTCTGGACGCCTTGGGGGTCAGCACCACTATCATCTCTTTCTCCCCAAGTTAACCCCACATTTCAATTTAGCTCCAGGGATATAATTGTTGGGCTGCAATATGTCAAAAAAAGTTATTTTAATCCCAAATTGACCTCTGGTGACCGCCAATAACCGTACAGGTCAGCACTACCTATCCAATTGAATTTGACCATTTTCTTTTTCAAAAACATGTTTTACTTCATAGAAAACTCAATATTATGCTTTGAATTGCTTTAGTTCACTAGGAATGCGCTCAGGGTGACCTCGAATGACTTCCAAGATCAACCTCACAATACTGAAACTGGTGACCTCGAATACTTCTGATTTCAACCCCGCTTTGTCTGTGACTTTTGTAATGAAAATATTTACCCCTATGGTGCGACATTGTGACCGAAAATTGGGTAAAATGACGTCTGGTGACCTCAGCTGACCTCCAAAGTCAACTTCACTTGTCTGTGACCTTCGGCGTGAGAAAACGTACCAAATTGCTAAGTTCCAGTATCCTTGGCGCAATATTGTGGCTAACAACTTTGGAAATGACCTCCGAGGTCAACTTCGCATTGTATATGACCTTCGCCATGGAGAGATTTACCCCTATGCCAAATTTCAGTTTTATAGGTGCAAAAACTTGGCTAGGTCAACCTCACAAACTGTGACCTTTGCCGTGAGAAAATGTACACATGCTAAATTTCAGCACAATTGTGGCCAGCAACTTTGAAAATTTTCTAGTAATGACCTCTGGTGACCGCGAATGATTTCCGAGGTCAACATCACATAGCCTATGTGACAAGGTGATGTTTATTGAGTCTTCCTGCCAAATATAAGGTCAATGGGCCTTGTAGTTTTAGCATGAAAGAGGCACGGACAAACAAACAAATAGAAGACTCAAATATTAGTATAGATATAATACATTTGAATGAAACTTATTTGTAATTGCTTATTCTTGTTAATTTGTTATATTAAAAATATAAACTTCCGAAAGAATTAATGAATTCATGTCTAATTTTATTCTAAAATAAACCTCGGAAGTTACTGAATTTAGAGTTCTCCGATTCGGTTTCAAACTGCGTTTAAGTTTTTACACGTTCGGTTCAACGAGTCGATTTACAAACCGCTAAATTATGATTCCAACCGAATCGAAGAACTCTCGTCGCAGTCCCGCAAACTAATGGCAGCAGATTCAAAATGTGCCGGAACGTTGGGGTTAGAGGCTCATAGAGTGCCGGATTAAAGAGGTACGCTGAGACTTTACGATAGAACAAACTCTGCTCTTCTACTTCCTTGCGTAATTCTGCTATAAATTCTGGAGGTATATAAGACTTGAT
>VCCN01001356.1:2735175-2749622 GCA_006491835.1 Architeuthis dux | reverse complement strand
AGCGATAAGAGCATTTATGACGGTACTACAGAATTTGAGGACTTAGATTTGAAACAAGACTGGCTACTCCAAGGTCACCCTAGGGGGCTGGATTAAGACCACAATATTAAAATTATATGAGATCTAAACAGTTTATATTCAAACATAAACATAGTAAAAAAATAGTTTATTGATCGGGAAATTTATATTGAAACATAAGCATAATGATAAGACGTGTATAAATATTTAAAACTTTTGTAGGGAATTGTGAGAAATCGTTCAATGATGGTATCAACGTCATTGAGGAGGTGACATCATTTTCAATTGACATAAAAACTAAAAGAATTCAATCGTTTCTGAGCTATTCTTGAACGGAATCGGTTTTTGGTCAATGATAGTTTGGAAAATGAACGTCCACCTTCACGTGGCTGATGTATTAAGAAAATTATTTTATTTATGATTGATTTATAATTTATCTTTCCCCCAATGGAATAGTGATAAAGTTCTATATCGCTATTTATTTGTGCTTCCCTCCCCTCAATGTCTTGGGCCCTATGCCGTGGCGTAGTTTGCGAATAGGCTAATCCGGTCCTGGTCAACCTCCACTCCAATTTCTATTCCGACTGAAGATGATTACTCCAACTTTTGTATTATATATAATAAATAAAAAAATTATAAAAATATATTTTTTGTATAAATGTATGTATTTATTTATTAGAATGAAATAATCCCATGTCTATTTGTAACGTACATTTTCGGAGATATGTAAGAGGTGTCAATTTGGCTTAGTCGGTAAGAGCCGCCTACCGATCAGTTGGTCGTGATTTCGAATCACGGTAGGAGAATGTTAATTTTATATATCGGTTTGGTTTAACGTGACGAGACAGACAAACAGTGAAGACTGTTCTTCTCTATATTAGGTGAGGATTGTTCTTGTTGTTGGTACGGCGTGAAAACAAAGTTAAATCCAGCCTCCGATTTAGACTGGAGTTTGACAAAAATCCATGAAGGCATTTTCTGTTTTTTCCCTGTTAGTAAACCATTTTTCTTTTTAAAACGTGGTCCAAATGTCTGAAAGAAAATCTCAAAGGTATAAAGGTCTCCGGCGGAAAACTTATTTTGATTACCATATTGTCTCTATCATGTAACATGGTTTTTGTTTATAAAAGGTAAACAAACAATCGGATAGCTCATAACTCACTATACCTTCATACAAAATATCATTGAAATATCTTTAAAAATAAAGAAATTATCCAATTTTAAATTATATATAAAATGTAAACAAACAATCGGATCGGCCATAACTCAACACTTTTTTTAATACCGGGGGTTTCCCCAACATTGTAACTAAATTTCAGAAATAAATCGTCAATTTTTTTCAATTAGAACCAAAAACATGGTTTTTGTTTATAAAACCTAAACAAACAATCGGATTGCCCATAACTCACTATACCAAAGAATTCATACCACTCAACCTTCATACAACATGTCATTGAAATATCTTTAAAAATAAAGGAGTCATTCAATTTTACATTAAAGAAGTTGCCCACTTTTAAAACACGGACGACGACATTCTTTTAATCAGTAGCGAATCTGGAGACGAAAATCGTCATCAGTTGTTGAGAGATACAGAGGAAATAGCTTGGAAATTCGGCAAATTGGCCTTTTGCAGCGTCAATTGTGCAATGTGTGTCCAAGCATTTTAATGTGGCAAAAGTGGTTCCCTTTGATTGTCCTTATTTCTGACCTTATTTCACACAATTTTATGTGACCCTCTTCCAATTCTTGGCAGTAGACATTAGCCGTGATATTCCTTGCTTGTGAGAAACACAACTGTCACCGACCATTATACGTTGACCAAACTCTTTTGTTTGTGCAACGTTGGCTTTGGAAAACCCTTTGGAGGTTCATCATGAAATTGAATAGAGCAGTGGTTTGCTACCGGGGGTTCCCCGCGGGGGGTAGTCCAAGGGGGGATAAGTCTATTAGGTAAAAGTAAAGGTCCAGTCTAGAGGTAGGGATTTCTGCACTTCTATCTATCAAGTTGAAGGCTCGATATAAGCTCCAAATTGAGACTGATTTAAGGTGTGCTCTCTCACTAATAGACCCACAAATCGAAGAACTAGTTAAACAAGAACAGAGATCCCATTGATGTGTATATCAGTTACGATAGCAGAATTCTTATATTCTTTGTAATACATTGGAATTTCAAATGATGTGTTCTAATTATTTTCGCTTGATTTCTTTGAGTAACAAATACACAGCAGCAGCTGTACAATTATAACATTAAACTAATTCTTAGTATGAAGCTGTCTAATTATACGAAAAATAAAGTTAATATTTTTGTTGCAGCATAAATGTATCTTATTGACAAAGGTGGGGAATGACTCGAAAAGGTTGGGAACCAGTGGAATAAAGGCTTCGGTTCGAAACTCCTAGTAGGTTACTGAGTACGACAGACACTCGAAGAAAGCCAAAACGTTGTGGCAATAACACTAGTCCGAATAAATCAGTAAATAATATTAATAATGTTGAACTACACGTGCCAGAGTGAACGTGTGCGTAGTGCGCTTGGTGATTTTTTTCTCCCAATTTGAACGATCAAGGATTTTGAAGAGTAACGTGTTTGTGTGAAATTCTGTTTCAAATTAGGAAAAAGCTTTTTAGAAACTTTTCTAATGTTGCAACGGATCTATGGGAGTTTCATCATGGTCAAGCCATTGTACAGATCGTTTCCGTCTTTTGTCGAGCAGGATCTACTATTCGATCAAGAAATTAATCATCTTTGTTCCACAACATCCACAGCATATCAATATAATGACCACAAAATCCAGTTTCCAGCACATTTAGAAAGGACGATTATTGTCCATGTTCTTTTTTGGTGTCAGGTTTTTTTTTGTTTCCAAATCTTTAGACGAGGAACAATCTTGATTTGTATTTTGCCTCCGTGGAATAATTCTCAGAGGTCTTGGATAAAGATTTTAGAAGCCTTTTATATAAACTTGTTTTAAGATGCTTTTGTGGAATTTGTATTGATTCAGGATCACCGCTTCGGGATTCAATGATAAAATGCCGATGGATATTTTTGCCAAGACTGTGGGTAAGCCAATTACTTTTGTACCAGAAGCGTAATATGAAGGTGAGTGGGTGCGCGCATGCACGTGCACGTGTGTGTGGGTGTTTTGTTTTACTTATTAATTTTTTTTTTCATATGGAAACGCCTAGATCTTGATTAGTCATGGTTGTCCTCGGACGTTTGCAAACTTCGGAAAAAAAAAGTAGTATGATAATTTGTTAGTCTTTTTATTTTTTGTGCTAAAATGCCAATTTTTCCACATGATTGCATTTTGTCTTATTAAACAAGCAAATGTGTTTAAAGGGAAACGGTTGACTGAGTGAGTATTTATGTTAAGGGTGTCACTCTCTCACTGCATAAATAACAAAATCTTTCATCACGAAAAAACTGCCAAAATACATGTGTAAACTGGATGTCTATATAACAAAGCGAGGACGAATACCAGATGTGTGTAAGCAGAGCCTATGAGAGACGGATGCATGGTACCGGAGCCCAGGGGTCAAAGGGGACCCGAAAGGGGGCCCGGGGGTCAAAGGGGACTCGAAAGGGTGCCCGAGTATTAAACTTCCAAGTAGATACATTATGTCTATTAATAATATGATTAAGTCGAGTTTTTACACAGCGACGGTTTCAATTTTGTAATAACTTTTGTAAAAGTCAACCATTTTTAATCAAATCTACGTCATCTTGTAGAGAATTGTATTCTGAGAAATCTATTCTATTACACCAAGTCACAGGAATTGCTCTGAAAAATGATAGATACAAAGTTTTAGCAAATTTGATTTTTCTTCTTGTGTTTGCTTTTGCTAAACATTTGCTGTAACATGTTAATACATGCCGAAACCGAAGAACCGAATTAGACGAAACTTTTCAGGCATATATAACATGTCCCTGCGAACATAAGCTACAGAAAAACAAGGATTTCCCCCATTTTGTAGACTTATAATGATTTTAGAATGGGAGAAATGAAAAAGATTTTGAAAGTCAAGCACATATGAATTGGAATCAGAAATAAATCGCTCTAGTAATGTTTATTGGGTCTTCCTGGCAAATATAAGGTCAATGGGCCTTGTAATTTTAGCATGAAAGAGGCACGGACAAACAAACAAATAGAAGGCTCAAATATTAGTATAGATATAATATATTTGAATGAAACTTATTTGTAATTGCTTATGCTTGTTAATTGGTTATATTAAAAATATAAACTTCCGAACGCGTAACAGATATATGCCTTCTTGGTGCTGCCGGTTAGTGCGTTCGGCTGTTATCCGAAAGGGTGTGGGTTCGAATCCACCCGAGGGAAACATGTTTTTTAAAACAAGAGTAATTGTAGTTGACGACGAACTTTTTGGTGGTGGTGTGTATATTATAATTTGAAAGCTTTTTATTTTTCGAGGCTGAACATTTTAGCATGGGACTTTGAAACCAGGCAGTGTGAATTGCATTCAGAAATGAATAGTTCGTGGTGCAACCGGTGAGCGCGTTCGGCTGTTGACGGAATGGTTAGTCGTTCGAATCCATCCGTGGGCGACATGTTCTTCAAAACAAGAGTAGTTCTAATTGAGGTCGAATCTTCTGGTAGTAGTGTGTATATTTTTTTTTTACGCAAAGCGACGGTTTTAGTTTTGTGATAACTTTTGTATAACTCAACCAATTTAATAAAATCTACTTCATCTCGAAGAGAATGTTATTCTGGTTACCTTTTTTTGTTATATCAAGCCATGAGAATTGCTCTGAAAACGCTAGAGACAAAGTTTTAGCAAATTTTTCTTTTTCTTTTTCTTTTTCTTTTTCTTTTTGCTAAAGATTTTCAGTAAGAAGTTAATATACGACTAAGTCGGAGAACTGAATTAGACGAAACTTTGTAGGCATATGTAACATGATCCTACAGAAAAACAAGGGTTTTCCTAATTTTGTACACATATAGCCAGGGCCCAGTTTTTTTTGCATTATACGTACAAAGCAGATAAGCGACACCAAGCGACGTTAAGTTTATAAGTCTAAGTTTTATTGTCCCACGGGACATGGGTGACATGGACTTCAGTTAAACACATCTAGCAATCTGCCTGGCAAGACGCATAAGCAACAACAACACAAGGTCGACTAGGAAGAATAACCAATACGAGATGACACCGCGCCCTCCCCCTGAAATGAAATTGAATAGAGCAGTGGTTCCCAACAAGTGGGTGGCTAGTCCAAGGTAGTACAAATAAAGGTCCAGTAGAGATGGGGTTTTCTGCACTTCTATCTATCAAGTCGAACGCTCGAAATAAGCTCCAAATTGAGAATGATTTAAGATGTGTTCTCTCACTAATAGACCCACAAATCGAAGAACTAGTAAAAAAAAAAAAGAAAAAGAAAAAAGAACAGAGATCCCATTGATGTGTATATCAGTTACAGTAGCAGAATTCTGATATTTTTTTTGTAATAAATTGGAATTTTAAATGATGTGTTCTAATTATTTTCGCTTGTTTTCTTTGAGTAACAAATACATAGCAGCAGCTGTACAATTATAAAATTAAACTAATTCTTAGTATGAAGCTGTCTAATTATACGTAAAATAGAGTTAATATTTGTGTTGCAACTTGATAAATGGAGGGTGGATACTATTAATCTTATTGACCAAAGTGGGGAATGACTCGAAAAGGTTGGGAACCAATGGAATAGAGGGTTTGGTTCGAAACTCCTAGTAGGTTACTGAGTACGACAGACACTCGAAGAAGGCCAAAACGTTGTGGCAATAACACTAGTCCGAATAAATCAGTAAATAATATTAAATAATTTTGAGCTACACGTGCCAGAGTGAACGTGTGCGTAGTGCGCTTGGTGTTTTTTTCTCCCAATTTGAACGATCGAGGATTTTGAAGAGTAACGTGTTTGCGTGAAATTTTGTTTCAAATTAGGAAAAACTATGGGAGGGTGTGCTGTACGCAATGCGACGAATGGCAGTAGCGTTTAACATCGGGTAGAACATCCACCAAAGACAATCCCAAATCTGGACAAACTTTCGCATCGACGGACGATAATCACATTGAAATGTTTTTGGCGAAGCGCGAGACAACATTCACACCCCAGCCGCCCTAACTTAAATTCCTAGCCGTACGTTACGGAAAATTCACCCCCAGTCGTAATAACCTTTGTATTAATAATAAAAGAAATATTGTAGAAAATTATCAACTAAAAAGTATTTATGTAGACAATATAAAACCGGAGATAACCAGGTATAAAAACTTGTTTACATTCGTAAAAAAAATGTTTTCTTATTTTTTATCGCATAATCGACTAAGTTCTTAACAGTAATAGTTATATTAAAACGAATCTTAACCCATTTTATTTGTCTTTTAAATAAAAAATAAACACAAATTAGCTATAAAAGGTTTTTAAAAAGATTTATAAGTCACTAAACAACAAACAATTACCTTATATATATTTAATCACGTTTTGTTAAATATGACTGATAAGGTTTGTCTGTTGAACTTTTTAATAATTTATTCTTGTCGACGTTTAGGTTGCCTACCGTGTGACAGGGTTGCCACTAAGATATATTCCGAATATATCCTTTGCCCCCCGCCCCAATTCCCTGGAAATATATAACACCCCCCGCCACCCGGAAAAGTGGCAGCGGACGCCCATGCTCACCACTAGGTATGTCCAAACATTTTTAAAAAAAACTTTGACAACGTAATACAAATGTAAGAAATTTGAAAAATAAAGAGAGAAAAAAACAATAAAATTTTGTCCAAAACTTTAATCTGTAATAAATCAATTATTTACACCACTGGTTCCCAACCGGGCGAGGATGGGGGGAGAATAAGGCTATTGGGTACAAAATAAAGGTCCAGTCTAGAGACAGGGTTTTCTGCACTTCTATCTATCAAGTCGAAGTTTCGTAATGAGCTCCAAGTTGAAATTAGGATTTTAAGATATGCTCTCTCACTAATAGACCCACAAATAGAAGAACTAGTAGCCAAAAAAACAAGAACAGAGATCACATTGAAGTGTATATCAGTTACGATAGCAGAATTCTTATATTTTTTGTAATAAATTGGAATTTCAAATGTTGTGTTCTAATTATTTTCGCTTGCTTTCTTTGAGTAACAAATACACAGCAGCAGCTGTACAAATTATAAAATTAAATTAATTCTTAGTATGAATCTGTCTAATTATACGTAAAATAAAATTATTTGAAATTATTCATTGTTGCAACTTAATAAATGGAAGGGGAAAATACTAGTAATCTTATTTTAAAAAGTGGGGAATGACTCGAAAAGGTTGGGAACCACTGATTTACACCATATTTGATGACAGCTAATTAAAGATTTAAAACATTCTACACTAGTTAAAAATCTACCAAAAATAAGTACCCACAGATAATAAAATAAGGCTAGCTACGCAATTTTTTCAGTTTTCTTTCCCCCCCCCCTCTCCACTTACGATTATAATCCTATTTTTTATTAAATTTACAATAGCCTTAAGTTGTTTTTTAGATGAAGTATTTTCACTGTTAATATTTTACTAGTTTTCCATTCATGCATTGCGTTTTTTCGTGTACGCAAAAATTGAATGCAGAGTTTGAAATTTCAAGGGAGATAATTCATGATAAGTTACCTCCCTTAAAAATAAAAAAGACTACACCTATACTATTTTCAAATCGTTGAGAATTTACGTCACTGCTTGGAACCAATAACTGAAGCCTGGTGACCGAAGATCCATGGGCGTAGCTGGAGATTAGGGGGTCCGGGGGTTTGGCTCTTTGCCCCCCCCTCCAACATTTAGTGTAGTGGTTCCCAACTTGGGGGCCGCGGACACCTGTGGGTCCACAAAGATATTACTGGAGGTCCGTGGACAGACGTTTCAAAAGCCTGGGACATAAAACGAAAATCATTAAAGGCAATGACGTAGCTAGATATTTGAGGGCCCGGGAAGTGGGGGGGGGTGTTAGTTGCTTGAGGGGCCACCTCCAACCTTTATTGTATAATGTTAGTAGAAATGCAGTAGGTGAACTACTATTCATAAAGCTTTTGAGGGCCCCCTCTACTGGGGCCCGGGGGCGCGCTCTCCACCTCCATCCTCAGCTACGCCCCTGCAAGTATCCTCCCCATTGTCAAATTTGTCCTCGTCAATAAATAAATACCCATAATTCTAAAAAGAACTCAGACCTCTTCCAACAAGGCAATTGTCACTAAAAACTGAATGAAAATCAGTTTATACATAGCTACGATGCAGGGGAGGTAACTGTAAAAGAATTCCTGAATCAATTTTTCATTAGCCCATGAATCACATTTCAACAAGATTTAATTGAAATTCATTGATAACTTTTGGAGATATTGTATGGAGAAAATGAGTGAATACATGAATGTATGAATAAGATTGAAAAAAATATAAGCCTTATTAAAGAAGAGTAAGAAGAAACTTGTCAATAATTCTTTTTACAAAACATGGGGCAGGAGCCTCAGTTACGAAGTGTATTTATTTACTGAGTTCATATAATTATTAAAGTCTCGAAACAAGAAAGTTTTGATTTTTGATTTAAAGCTTGCTAATGTATGTATGTTCCAGATATCATAGGGTAATTGATTCCAAAGTCTGGGTGCTATATAGCCGAAACTCCTGCACCCATGAGTCATATTCACAAAGACAAGTTCTAAAATCAAACCATCTAAATATCGGATGTTAATAAGAGCACAGAGTTCATAAGGGCACATATCATGCAGACATTTGAATATTGTAATTAAAATTTTGAACACGACTCTTTCTTCTATCCTAAGCCAATGTAGGCTGATAATGCCAGTCCTAATTGACTTGCATTTCCTATGTTTTAAAACTTATGGAGATATTAGGTGGACATATAACTACGATGTAGGGGAGGTAACTATACAAATTCCTAGATTCGACCGCAGATTTAATCACTTCTACCTTGGTAGTAAAACAAGCCTGGTTGTTGCAGGGTCAAACTCAACTCTTACTTCCTTGCGTATTTGTAGCATAAAGTTTCATAGATATGTCAGACATGTCGGTTTGGCTCAGTCGGTAAGAGAGTCGCTTACCGATCACTTGGTCGTGATTTCTAATCACGGTAGGGAAATGTTAATTTTATATATCGGTTTGGTTTAACATGACTGGACAGACAGACAGTGAAGAGTTTACTCCCCTAAATTAGGTGAGGATTGTTCTTGTTCTTGTTGTTACGGTGGGAAAACAAAGTCAACTCCAGACTTGGACTTGGACTGAACTTTGACAACAACGATAGAGTAGAAAATTGGAGAAGAAAGGGTAGCAGAATGACTTCAGACTATGCTCCGCATTGAAGCATCCGTGTCTGAAGTGGTTAAGGCGACGTCCATTAAATACGTGGTGTGGAATGTGTATTCAAGCCTCATTGGAGGCTACTACTTCTTCTCTAGCAGCTGAAGAATGTATCGACCCAGGGTGTTGGAATAAAACGCAACAGTAATAAGATGGCGTAAAACTAGTAAGAAATAGTAATAATGAAGAGTGCATTGACCCAAAGTGTTGAATATGAAAGCAACAATAAGATGGAGTAAACCTATTTATGATAAACATCATAAACTTTTAACAGAAAACATGTTTTTAAGTTATTTTGTGAAGCTTCTGAATGAGTGGCAAAAATAGTGAAATTGTAAATAGCCCTAAGTAAGTAGTCTCCTATGGGACAAGTTGTATACAGTTACCTTGAACGATAATTTCGGACGACAGGGGGTCTGGTCCTTTCGGACCACAATCCGAAGGACCAGAAGTGTAAAAGAGTTAGAGAGCGAGAGACGGTAAACCGTTACTTTCACAGACAAAGGGTTTAGAGCAGTGGTTCCCACCCTGGGGGATGTGTGTAGTCAAAGGGGGGAATAAGGCTATTAGGTAAAAATAAAAGTCTAGTCTACAGATAGGGTTTTCTGCAATTCTATTTTTCAAGTCGAAGACTCGAAATAAGCTCCAAGTTGAGAATGATTTAAGATGTGCTCTCTCACTAATAGAAACACAAATCGAAGTACTAGTTACAAAAAAAAACAAGAACAGAGATCACAGTGATGTGTATATCAGTTACGATAGCAGAATTCTTATCTTTTTGTAATAAATTGGAATTTCAAATGATGTGTTCTAATTATTTTTGCTTGCTTTTTTTGAGTAACGAATACACGGCAGCTGTACAATTATAACATTAAACTAATTCTTAGAATGAATCTGTCTAATTATACGTAAAATAAAGTTATTATTTGAAATTATTCTTTGTTGCAACTTAATAAATAGAGGGGGGAATGCTAGCAATCGTATTGATCAAAGTGTGGAATGACTCGAAAAGGTTGGGAACCACTGGTTTAGAGGAAGTGACGTTACTGGGCACTATTTTCAGTGTGGCGTAGTAATTTCTAACATAGATAATCACCACATTAATTTAGCACAAGGCCAAGTGAGAGAAGAAAGATCATGTAGAGCCAATTAGTTTAGGACAGTGAATTTTTTTAATAATCCTGTTATCGGAGTGTCACTTACATTTATACATGTATTTTAGTTTTAGGCAAATTCTTCCCACCAAGAACCAACCGTTTGCAATCATCAGCCAAACGTTCATCTACTGTTTGTAACCGTTTGTATAATGTTTGGGTTTGTTTGCATTGTGAATTGAGGGGGTGGCTAAACTGTACATGCTTTGTTTATGTACAAACACCCAATAAACATTTGGACACATGCCTTAAGCAACTGTTTACCCAATGTCTGCTACTGTTTGTATGACATTTGGCTGTTTGCAACTGTTTGTTGAACGTTTGCAAATAAACAATTCTTGTCCTCACTCAATGTTTGTGCAAATGTTACATGAACGTTCAAAGAATGTACCAGTTCTGGGTTGGATAGATAAGCGGCCCATTTTTCTAATATATCTAAAAAAAAAAACTAGGAGTTTAATAAAATATAACTTGAAATTTCAAAATATACCAATAAAACTAGGATAATAGAATGAAATTAAGGAATATAGAAAGAAGTCCACCGCGTGTAACCTAAAAACACGCGTGTCATAGGTTCCCCATCACTAGTTTAGAAGGGAAAATAGGTCCACTTGCATGGGGTGGATTTTTTTCGCCAACTGTTTTTTGTCCTAATCCTTGAAATGTCTATTTTAAAATTCTGCTATGTAACAGGCACAAGATCAAAACGTGTGGAGCACCCGATGAGAATCGAAGTCACTATACAGTAATTGTCTGCTAGAGAAGCTCTCTAACCATTACTCATGGCGAAGTCATTCCATTAGACCAGGCATGGGCAACCTTTTTCGAGCAGCGGGCCGCATAAGATATTGCTAATCATAAACCGGGTCACAAATTCTCAAATTCACCGTCAAAATAATTTTTAGAATGTTAGGAACTTTTTTGCTAACAACATAGCTTGCTTGCACCATTTCGCTGAGCTCTGTTTGCCTTTTAGAAAATAGCGTAATTAGGGTACCGATCTGTTTCTTTAGTGTTTCAATTTTAAGCTTTCTGATATCTCCTTTAAATTTATCATACCCGGAATGTTTAGTTGTGTAATGACGCTTAACGTTAAATTCTTTAAATGCGGAGTGGGATTCAGAACATATTAGACACATTGGTCTGTTTTTTACTTCTACAAAGAAGTAATCATGTGTCCACTTATCCTGGAATTTTGTCATTTCTTCAAAAAAGGTTCCCTTTTTCTTAGATGAAATTTGAATACAACGTTATTTTCCTCATGGAATTAAACGTGCCATTCAGAAAGTCAAACGGGTCGCAGTTTGCCCATGCCTGCATTAGACCCTAGAACCATCCGGAAATTTGTTAGATTTTAGAAAAGGAAATTAATCAGGTTTTACGAGGTGGTTCTATTTGCAATGTAATTATATTGATAAAGTGGGCACATACTTTCTGCCATCTTACCGGAGATAGTGAAAATCAGTTCATGGCTTCTACATAGTGTGTCGTTTGCTCTTTGAAATTCTTTCAAACAATCCATCTGTTCTACCAAAAAGACCAACAAACTCTTGTTGCGTTGTTCTATTTTATGTTTTCATTTATTTTCTCAAAAACGAAAAACTTGTAAACCTGGCCCCTCTACTTTAGAGCCAATACGGTGTATAGTAACTATGATCCCCTAGAGATCATATGCGACATTGTGGGCGAAAATAAGATGGCGTGACGATTTAGACTGGTTCAGGAGATATTGGCGTAGCGCCGCCCGCTATAGAGAGAACTGGTGAAGGCTGGGGGAAGATCCGTGTCCATCGACGGACGTTAAAAGACTGATTATGACGATGACCGTAAAAAGTAAAGAGTAAATGACGGAGAAGTCTATCAATGAGATTAATAATAATATTCTGATTAGATACGTTTTTGACAGATTTGGTATGTTTTTGGCAGATTGTGTACGTCTTTGACAGATTTTGTACGTTTTTGATAGATTTGGTACGTTTTTGACAGATTCGGTACGTTTAGCATCTTTTGACAAAATATTTTTGTTTGTTTTGAATTTTACCATTGATTTCTTGTTAATCTTCGAATCTCATTCCGTCAAAATTAAACGCTATGTTAAGTAAGATCAAATGACGGAGAAGTCTATCAGTGAGATTAAAGAAGTCTGGAATGAAGAAAATGAAGAATATAAACAAATCTAATATCGGTAAATATTTGGTTTGGGTTCGTAAACTTGATTATACTCAACTCTTTCAATTTGTCAAAGGGAGATAACCAGTAGAGATGCGCTACGTGATACTAAATAGGAAGAAAATGTTTAATCATTTTGTGTTGTTAATTGCAACCCAAACCCCAAACCCAACCCCAACCATAACCCTAACCCTAATCCTAGATTAGATGGAATAGGTCCGTAAAAAACAAAATATAAATATCTGGAATAGATTAGCAGCAGCAGCCGCATGAATCAGCGTTATTGATTATCTCCCTTTGATATTTTGTACGATTTGAGTATAATGGAGTTTACGAACCTAAGCCAAATATTTACCCTAAAAGTGAAATACTGTCTTATCATAACTATTATAATGATTGATATATAAGTAGTGGTGCAGTGCGAGGGGACGCAGGGCTGCCTTCTCTAGCGAGCTTAGCGATTCGGTGAGTGATTCAATATATATATATTGTGTATTTGGGCAGTAATCCTTTATTTATGCATGTTTGGTTAAATACGACGGACAAGGACCTTTTTGGTTAATCTTTCTTGTTTACGCACAAGAGAACGTATGTTCGGATCCAATGTATATAAAAATTGTCCGAATGATATATGAGATCGAGCGCTTTCGACTGTACGTTCAGCCATTTTCGAGCTCGTGAAAACTTTATTGTTTGCACGGTTCAAATAGTGTCCAAATTAATTACATTGTGTGCCACAGGACGAGTGGTGGGCGAATGCATTATTTGTAAGAAGGGGGGTTCAGATGTTAGTTATTAAACACATTTAACGCACCCTGTCCATGGCCGAAAGAGATTTTGTTGAGGGTTGGGTTTTTTAATTTTATTAGGAGCGCGTCCATGATGGCAAGCCTTTTTTGCAGTGGATGTGTTTTATTATGCGTGTGTTGTTTACAAGAATTTGGCGCTTGGGATTTTGGAGTGGTGTGTGTTTGTTTAAGTGGGTTGTTATAGCGCTCTGGCCGGAGAGGTGGCAGGTAAGGCGTCTAGATAGAGTAGTAGTGGTTTGTCCAATATAAAAATTCGATTGTGGAAGGGAGACGCAGTCTCCTAGAGGGCAAGTAAATTCGTATACAACATTAGTTTGAGTTATAGGTGTGTTTTTTTTGTAGGCAGGGTTTGTTGCTAGTGACGATGTTTGGGGTATTTTGTTTGTTATAGTAGATAATTAAATTAATGCGATTATCTGGTTCAACGGCCGAGGTGTATTGGCGTATTATACGTTTCAATGTAGACTCATCTTGTTTATAATTTTGGTGCATCTGGTTACAATAAAATAAATTTATGGTTTTGCTTTTATTGTTGTTGCGGTTTGTGTTATTGTTGTGGTGTTTATTTAAGGCTAATTTTATTTGGTTGTCAACGACGTAGTTGGGGAAGCCTTTTTTATGAGTGTTTGCTTGATTTTAGAAAGTTATTTAAGGAATATTGTGCGGGAAGAAGAGATTAATTGTGCTCGGTGAATAAAGTTATTAACGGCGATTTTATACCGGTGGGGGAATTCACATTTGTAATTGAGATGGCAGGAATTCTTACTAGTAGCTTTTTTGTAAGGAGAGGTGGTGAGGGTTCGGTGGTTGGCATCGACAAGAACGTCGAGAAGGGCGATTTTATTGTTGATGCTATCAATAAAATTTAGGTAAAAACCGTAGTTGTTATGACAGTAACTTTTAGTACTTCGGAAAAGTAACAATGAGGATTCTGTTTAAACTTACTTTTTTGTT
>VCCN01001356.1:2162789-2175844 GCA_006491835.1 Architeuthis dux | reverse complement strand
TATATATATATATATATATAGTGAGAGAGATAGAGAGAGATGCGATACGCATTGCGTTCTAACAATATGTAAAAGCAATTAGTCAAAACCATATGTTATGTATATTCTTTCAATAAATTTTACTCATTCTGTACACCTGTTTCAATAAACCCATCAAATTTATAAAGGTCCAACTACTATCTATACGTTTTTTCTTTTCTTTTCTTGCTTCAGCTCTTCTTGCAACCAGTGTTGGAGCTTTTACAGAGACGTAGGTGGAAACAGTCTCTTCAATTGAAGATTCATGCTAGACACACACATACACAACCATCCAGCAAACGATAACTCAACACAGTATGTGTTTCCTTTTGGACTGTTATTGCGACATAGTATGGCCCATTTTTTCCCCCAAGAAGCCAAATATACGCAAAGAAAATAATGAGCCGAACTCAGAAAGTTTGCATAAGCGAACAACATAAATATATTTCAGCGATATCCGATGATGTGAATTCTTGGATGGATCTCTATAAATATTTCATTTGAAAATAGTCTTAGCGTCGCAGGACAGGGAATTAGGAAGAGCGTTGCAAAAATATTCTGAGTTGTCTCGATGGCGTTGGCGAAAAAAGAGTTACCGTGACGCCAGTCCCGCCGAGAGAGGGCGTTAGTTTCCTAAAGGAAGGTTTCTTCAAAGCAACAACACAAACAACAGAAAAAAACTGTTTATTGAACTTAGGTGTAACCGAAAGTTTTTGGAGGCTAGCTGTCCACGTTGAAATAATTAGTAATACCGCTCTTCATACAAAAGGAAGCAGACTGTTCATAAGTGCCAAGATTTCTTCTGTTCGTTATGAATCTACTTATATAATAATACGCCACGTGATGGTCTGTATTTACTGTCTTTAACATTTGTCATGGGGAGATAACTACTAAATGCTATTTATTGAGTATTCTCCCTTACTTATTGGAACCCGTCAACCAAAATTGTCAACATCAACATAGTCAACATCAACATAGGTCTCTTCAGTTTTTGAGTGATTCTGGCTGACTGGATGAATATGCATGTGTCACGCGTACAGGCCGCACCAATGGAGATAGAGGGCTGAATATACATTTAGTACTTATTATGTCTAGAAAAAAAACGGTTTATTGTTTGTTTAGAATTCCTCCCCAAAGTCGGGGGGGGGGCGTTATTTACAATGTAAGTTTACGCTAAATTTGTCCCGCTTGTTTTTTTTAAAATTCGGACTGTTATTGATCACTGCCCAACAAAAGGATTACTGAATTTACTTAGAAGTAACTTATTTATTGATCAGCCTTTTCTCCAATGTTTTTAATTGATCACCCCCAACATAGCATGTGTCGGTTTCTATTGGGTGACTAACCAGATTTGTTTATCTTTTTTTCTTTCTTTCTTTGTTTTTTTTTTGGGGGGGGGATGCGTAAATAATCTCGGTTCGTTCTGGTTGAACATAAACAAGAAAATTCAGAGCAACAGAATGTTTTTGATACAAGAACAAGTGCGGGGCACTCAATGAGAGTGTTAATTGCCTCCCCACCAGTGTTCCCTTCAAGCTGCGCAACCGCGTACAGGAAAGGTTATGCCATGCAATGAAATTTTGAAAGTTTCAGTTAAAGAAAAAAAGATGCAATAATAAAACTACGTAGCCGAACAAGCAATTGGCATATCGCTTTTGCTTTAAGTAGCATCATTTGATTGTAGGTTTATGAAAAGATTATAATGTGTACAGATTGGAGCATAACTTCTGTCACTTCGTCTTTGCTAATGAATGAATAATAAAGAAAAATCAATTCACCGATTAAATCATTTCTTATATTGTACACTTTTTGTTATAAGTAACTGACAGTTGTTTCATAAACTTTAGACAAAACAAATCAATGATCGTCTCTCAAAAGCAAAAAGATGTACTGCACACTCCACGTCTTTAGTTGCTTACAGGTTTTGGGGCCCCGTGCAAAAAAAGAGGCACCATTGTTCCTAACTAGGGCAAGATTTGACACATGGTCAATATTTAAAGCATTTAATGCAATGGGGATGTGCCTCCTGGGATATAAATCCCCAGGAACTCGGTTTCGGTGTTTTGCCTGTCGCGTCTGAAGACGAAACAAGGCTAGTGGCGGACCAACCGAACTCAGAACAACCAACCAACAAGAGGTTTGCGAGATCTGATTCTGGGACACCCAGTAAGGGTCAAACTCACTACAATAGAAATGGTCCTAGGACAGGGGTCGGCAAACATTTTGGGTGGCGGGCCGGATTAGATATTGTTCTTTTTACGTATTGCGAATAAAAAAAAAGGAAACAATAATCATACAATACTATGGATGCATGAACTTCCATATACTAACAATCAATGAGAGCTATGGACGCATTTTATATTTTTTATTTGAGTGGGGGGGTGCAAAATATTGTTTAATTGTGGTTCAAACTTTTTATGTATTAAAAGAACAGCAGGAATGCGTTGTGTTAAAATATTTATAGCTATAAAACATTGATTCGTTTGAAGCCACTGCAGAAATGAGACTTTTGCTCTAATTTTCGATTCTGAATTTTATTATTCGCTAACCAATGATAGATAAGGATAACAAAGAATTGCTGTATGCAACATGACATATTCAATGAAGTTGGCGGGTTGGATGAAATGTGGCCGCGGGACGGATTTGGCCCGCTGACCGTAGTTTGCCGACTCCTGGTCTAGGAAATTAACTCATTAATGATTGCAGAACGATTATAATTGTTTTGTCCGAAAAGTATCCAGCCATTTATTATTAACGAAAAATAGACTACCTAAGGCAATGGCGCCTTTAGTCCTCCCTTCAAAGTTGCTCCCCTTGGTACATCACACGCTTGCCCCAGGGTCCCTTCATCTTTTCAAAACAGTATGGAAAGTCCTGTTTTTGGATCGCTATCAGCTACCTTGTCGGGTTCTCCTTAATCTCGTCCACAGTCTGAAATCCCCTCCCCTTTTAACGGCGAAAGGTCAGAAGTCACAGACAGCTAAATCTGGACTCATGGGGAGCTGACAGACTTCGGTGAAGTTTTGCAAAACAAAACACCCTGTAGTTTCACGTGAAGAATGGGCAGGGTCGGTCACACAAGCTAACTCAATGGCGTCTCACTACCGGCTGAGTAAGTGGAGAGCGTCTAACCATCCATGCACAGTAAGGTCCTCTCTGATTATTTGCTAAGTTGCGTCGAGGTCATGCAACCGGTTCTCGAGATATTCAAAATAGCTGGATACTTTCGGGATAGATCTCGTATAAATTAAAAATCCAATTTTTAATGTCCGTTGAGAAATTTAAAAGAAATGTATCCGGCTCCTGCATGTCTTTTAACGTTATCGTAGCTAGAGCTAGTGATTTGGAGATCAGGGTGTGTGTGTGTGGGGGGGGGGTGATACTTGAGGAACCCCCTCCAGCATTTAGTGAGATTTGATGAAAAAGAAAAATTCGCAATAAATAGACATACACTATCACTTAATTGGTGAAAAACATCCCCAAAGGCCGAATTATTATTTATGCAATTACAAATATAATCTTGTTATTGTAAAATGTCAGTAGAAACGCGATAGGTGAAGTATAATTTATAAAGCTTTGGGGGGTCGCCTCTATTGAGGGCCTGGGAGCGTTTTCAAATAGCCCCCCCCCCCTTCAGCTACGCCTCTTTGCGCCATCTTTCTGCAAGTGCGTATTCCAATTCTTTCTGTCGCGATTGAGTCATTTTCAGAAATACACCGGTCGTGGAGTATGGTTAGTATGGTATCAGGACCCGGAACAATTGCCCATAGGACAACTGCCCCCTTCAGTTTACTGCCCTCCAGATAAATGACTTGACAATTGCCCCCTGGACAATTTCCCCATGGGTATGATCATTTACATGGCCAACTATTTCATTTCCACAAACTAACTTTGGCTTTACAGTTGCTATGCTATTGTCAGGAGGCAATTATCCAGGGGGCAGTTGTCCTAGAACCTGTTATCGTTCTTTGGGGATCTCGGAATTACTAGTTAAATCTTTGAAATAAAGAAGAAAATCAAGAAATCATCCCCAGGATGATCAGGACCGGCCCTAAGTACTGGCAACACAGGAAGTTGCCCAAGGCGCCAATTGCTAGAGGGCGCCTGTCATGTGTCTGCAACAGTAGGACTTTTCAAATACAAAGAATAAAAAAGAGCACACATTGATGTCTGCGTCAAATCCCAAAGTAATCAGGCAGTTTCTGGGTAACCCACCTAAACAAGGCGACCTTGAGTTATGGTCCTGTGTGTATTCAGATTCTCCTTCACTAAAAAGTAGCCCTGTACCACATTTTGCCTTTGTTGGATGGCCTACGTATTGGCAACACGGACTGTCGCCCAGGGCGCCAAGTTCTAGGGAGCGCCTGTCATGTGTCTGAGACAGTACGAATTTCCAAATACAGATGGAAAAATGAATAAATTAATCAGAATAAAAACAGTCAATTCCCTGTTGTGAAATCAGATTTTACAGGAATATCTGACAGTTGAATACTTTCTGTTGTAGTGAAATTAAGAGAAACAATTGGCAAAGGAGATTCTCATGACTGTCGACAAGCTCACAATAGCTGGGGCCTAGGAGCGAAGGTAAGTGGAGTGGGGCAAGGTCGCAAGTAAATAAATAAATAAGATAATACTATACCTCAAAGGACCAGGAACTCCAAGGGCGATCCCTGCCCTCATCCCCAGAATCATGTACAGCGCATGTCTGCAAGTTACACTCTTACACTTGTAGTTGTGTAACTGCAATGTCAATTTTCTCCCTCTCCTTCTTCTCAAAGATTCCAGCATGACTGCACAGAAAAGCCTACACCCGTGGCAAGGTGGTGCTTAATGAGGCAAGTCTGGTTAGTCACGCAATCGAAACCGTCATGTGACCAAAATCTTTTGGCAGCATGCCGTGTTGGGGGTGATCAATTAAAAAATTGGAAAAGGCATGATAAATGAATTAGTTACTCCTCTCGCCTTTTGTTGGGCTGTGATCACTAAAATGTCCGAATTTAAAAAAACAAAAAAACAAGCGTGAATGCTGCTGGACACAAACTAAGGGACCAATTTAGCATAAAATTACATTGTAAATTGAACCCCCAACTAAAAACCTATTATGGCATAATAAGGAGTAAATGTTTCAATGTTCAACCCTCTAGCTCCAGATAGATAGCCAGCCAGACAGAGAGCCAGACCAACTTAAAAACTGAAGAAACCTATGCTGACAGTTTTGGTTGTCTGTTTCTAACAGGCTTCTTCTGTTTCTTAACAGACATTAAAATATTGGATTTTCAAAAAAGTATACCTGGCGCCAGGTATATAAATGATCTGGAACATTAGTAAGTATTTTTGATGAAAAAATTAATAACTTTTTGTATATGAATTGCTACTTATATCGGTACATGTTAAGAAGTGCGGTCCTTTTTCATTTATTTATTGTGGTCCTGAATATCTATAAAGTGAAAATGAATCCCAAAAAGTAATTATTAATTAATATCAAATATTTTACCCCGACGCAAAAAGAAGGAAGCGGGCATATTACGGCCAATGTAGATATTTACCAAGCTCTGCTAACTTTCTTCGGTAATGCAAAGCGAAAAATGGCATCAAACAGAAAATTTAAACGTTAACCGCAACGAGTGTGAATAAGTTATTCTATTTGAGCAACGCGGGCAGTACAGCAAAAGTTGGTATGTTAATGACTCGTCCTAAAGTTATACACAATACAGTATGTATGTAAGTCTACATGTACATATGTGTGAGTGAGAGAGATTGGTTGATTTGTTTAGCGGCATATCAATTCTTGATGGGTCATTTAATGCCGAAATCAGTTTAAAATCCCCAAAATAGTGTCTTGCGACTTTGGTAAACGGTTGTTTTTTTTTTTAATTAGTGCCTTGCGACTTTGGTAAACGGTTAATTCTTCTTTTTTTTTTTAAACTAGTGTCTTGCGACTTCGGTGTAAGATTGTGTGTGTTTTTTTAATTAGTCTTGCGACTTTGGTGAACGGTTATTTTTTATAAAATAGCGTTTTGCGATTTTGGTGGCGCCTGTTTGGCGGGGACTTACCCCTCTGCAGTCGGCGTATTCTAGGCCCCAGTCGACAGGGCTGGAGTGAGAGAGAGAGAGAGAGAGAGAGAGAGAGAGAGAGAGAGAGAGAAAGAATTTGTGTTAATTAGCTCAAACAATAAGATATAAAGCATTAGAATATCTCTCTATCATATTATCTTGAATTTTCATTAGATGAGACATTGCCAATTATTATTAATTTTTTACTTGTATTTCTTTTATCTTCAGGGGTGCAAGTCTTCCTGAGAGCTTAATCTTTATTTCCATTCCACGTTGTTGACTCACTGCCATAGACTGACGGTCTCATTAGTTGCAATAAAAAGCAACTGTAATTAGAATAAAGGAAATATTAGTCAACAGTGAATAATATCAGTCGTGTGTATGCATTGAGTATCTTCGGTATTTCCGATCGACGCTGTTTACTCACTACTGTTGACAGCAAATCTAAACGTTAACCGCAACACTTGTAAGTAAGTGATTGTATTTGAGCAACGTGTACAGTACAGCTTGTTCCATAATTTCTAACATGGAAAACAGACCGATAAAAAGAGACCCACTTTCCTTACGGATATTACAAGAAGGCCGTAGAATGAATCGACCGAAACGTTGTGCCAACATTAAAGATGGAAAGAAGGTATTAGATTGTCTGAACAAAAGTTGGTATGTTAATGACTCTTCTCAAAGTTATAGACAATATCAGCAGATTTTGTTGAGAATGCTACTCATATAGAACACCCAGTGACGATCAAACTCACAACAGTAGTAATAAACAACTAGACTAGCTGGCTAACAACCGCTTCGCGACAGGATTTACTAAGCTTAGTTTAGTCTGGCACAAGGCTACATGTGCGAGTCACCCGGTGAGATTCGAACTCACAACAGAAGTAATGGATTGTAGACTAGAGTGCTAACTGCTAATCCGCTGCGAGATACCCTATATTGATTTTTATCAAGCTTAGTTTAGTCTGACACAAGGCCAGAATGTGGGGTTCTAAATGTGGATCGAACTTACTACTGTAGTAATGGTCTGTGGTCTTAGCTTGTTAACCACTATCCCACAGCGAATAACCCTATAGCTCAGTCTGCCACAAGGCCACAGTTGTAGAGTATCCAATAAAAACCGAACTTTGGTAACCACTATTCCACAGCGAAAAGCCCTATACAGTGCCGGACTAACTATGTAGCAAAAGTAGCATATGCAATGGGTCCCGCATTTTCAAAGGCCCCGCGCTAAATGCTTGCAAGCTATCAATTGCGATTCAGTGATTCTGAACTTACTGTATTACTATGGTACTATACTGCCTTGGACTTTTATGAACGACTGGATGTTTAAGGATAGCGACTATCAACTATCACCTTTAATTGGGGTTATCGTTTTAACACAGTAATTAATGGTAGTATGGTATCTATATGATACATATACGACGCATAAATACGAATGTATTTGAAACTGAAGTCACTGCCGCTGCACGAAGATCACAACGAAAACAAAGTAATACTATTTTCTATAGTTTTGAGAAGGGTCATTAATAATGAAATGGTTCTTCGGACGGTTGAACTCCTTCTTGTTATTTGTGTTATAAACACGACGTTTCGGCCGACCTGAAGAAGGCCGAAGAATGGATTGACCGAAACGTCGTGTTTATAACACAAATAACAAGAAGGAGTTCAACCGTCCGAAGAATCATTTCAAAAGTAATACTATTACTGAAATGTCAGACATATTTGTTGTATTATATGGCTGTATAGAAAATGAAAAAAACATAATTACTGTGTAAGTAAAAATGTATGTGTTTTAATGTGTTTAATTTGGGGCCCCATTATAACATATGCTACAGGCCATGCACTAGCTTAATCAAGTCCGGGCCCTATATTGATATTTACTGTGCTTAGCATAGTATGGCTCAAGACTATAAGTATGGGACACCCATTGACGCTTGAGCTTACTACCGTGGTAAAGATCTATGTCAAAAGGTAAAGTGTCCGTCTCTTAAGAGACAACTCCCATGGTAGTATAAACGGCCGGTAATGAAGTCCCTGTTTCCTTTTGTATGCGTCAGCTTAGTGATCCTTGCAAGTCTGGTCGAGACCAGGACTGTATTCTTACATTTTGTTATGACCACCCCCTTGGCAGGATGCAAGTCCACCGAAGGGATACTTCCACCCTAATCACACGGCTTCCAGTGTATTCTATTAGCTGCTGAGTGCACAGGGACATTTGTCCTAATGAAGAGTTTTCCACATGTTTTGCTCATGCCGGGTACTTCTGCGTGTGAGGCAGACGTGCCAACCATTATATTATTCGAGCAGACATAACGATCTATATTAGCGTTACTCGAACTATCTGATCTCACGAACCGGCAAGGTTTTTTTCCTAATGCGCCAGGTATCGGTAGCATATCTGTCAAATCGGCCACAGTAGCACCGGAAGCAGCAGCAGCAGCAGTAGTAGTAGTAGTAGTAGTAGTAGTAGTAGTAGTAGTAGTAGTAGTAATAGTAGTACCTACAGCAGCGAACACATGTACACACGCAGAAGAACTTGCTTAGCACCAGCCAATATTATGTTTGTGTGTTCGCATTACCCCTATTTCTCTATTTATGTTTGTTATATGAAAATCAGAATGGCATATTGCTAATTATAATATAGATTTACTAAGCTATATGCTGTTTACTTGAAAGATTATACGATATTCTATTTTTGGAGGGTTCGGGTTCGTGGTAAGTTTAATATAGGGTTAAAAATTATTCCAGCCTGTTACTTGGCAGAATCTTAAAATAGACACTTCAAGGATTAAGAAAATACAGGGGGCGAAAAAAAAATCCACCCGACTATCGTGGACCTATTTTTCCTCCTAATCTATTGCAATGGTTTGCGAAATGCGTTTGCAAGATATTGCCCAACGGTTGGCTTCCTATGGAGATGATTGCAAGGTTTAGCTGAATGCGACATACAATCACAATATTCGGTTACCCACTGAGGATCAAATTCATTAGAAATTAGTTGCTGGGTTAACCTGCTCACACATATCTACGGTAGGCACCCGTGTAGATATTTACTTCACTTCGTCTAGTCTGGCATATGGTTAAATCACAGCACTAGCAATGGACGATCTTGGTAAGAATAACTCCATGGCGAGCGTTTTTTGCAGATATTTATCTAGATGCGCTTCGCCTGTCACAGGACCAGTGCCGAAGTAACTATGTAGAATATGCTACGGGCCCCACAATTTCAAGGGCCCCGCGCTAAATGATTACAAGCTATCAATTCCGATTCAGTGATTCTGAACTTGCTCTATTACTATAGTACTATACTGACTATTACTATAGTACTATACTGACTTTTATGAATGACTGGATGTTTAACCAATTATCACCTTTAAGTGGAGTTATTATTTTAATACCGTAATTAATGGAAGTGTGGTATCTATGTGATGCATATACGACGCATAAATACAACATTATTTGAAATTGAAGTTATATCCGCTGTACAATGATCAAAACGAAAACAAAGTAATACTATTACTGAACTGTTAGAGATATTTGTCGGTTGTATAACAAATGAAAAAATTAACTTACATTATTATGCTAGTAAAAAATGTATGTATTTTGATATTTTCATTAAACCGGGGTAACATTGAACAGCGGGGTAACTTTGAACAACAAATAAAAAGAATATTTTAAAGCACAATAGCCGGCATTATCATTAAAAATACATCTAATTTGGGTTTCAACACAAAACTATGATATTCTTTAATAATAATGCTGGCTATGGTTTAAAAACATTTGTTTATTTGTTGTTCAAAGTTATCCACTGTTCAATGTTACCCCGATTTACGGTATTGCTGTACAAATTAATGTAACTGAAACTGAAAAGAAAACCTATTAAATTATGATAATACCTTAACAGTGCGGTTATACTATAGCTCGATTATCTTAGCCTGGCACAAGGTCTCAATTGTTGGGTTCCCAATGAAAACCGAACTCATTATAGCAGTAATGGTCTACGAAACTAATTTATTAGGTACCGTAAACCGGGGTAACATTGAACAGCGGTGTAACTTTGAACACCAAATAAAAAATGTTTTTAAGCACAATAGCCGACATTATTATTAAAAATACCTCTAATTTGGGTTTCAACAAAAGCTATTCTTTGCTTAAAAACATTTTTCTGTGGCTTCCACTACTCAACAAAACCAAACCCGACAAGGCAAGGATAAAAGAAATACACCGCAACTCTACGTTATAAGGGTTGCCTCCTTTGAAATTAAAAACTTCTGTTTGCCCCATCGCATTCGGATATTACACGGCAAAAACATGTAAAAATACAGCAAGCAAATTATTTACTTTAAAAGGTATAATCCCCGACAATAGTCTTGCGAGAATATAAAAACAAATGTGCCGTTAGAACGCATGTCATTAAAAATAGTGCCGTTAGAATAAGAGTTAAACGTATGTACTTCGCTTCGCCTAATAATGTGGCACGAGTTCTCAATAGTAGGGCACTCAGTGAGGATCGAACTCACAAACAATGGACTGAGATACTAAGTATTTATTTCTGCCTTATGGTCTTTTGGCTGGAACTAGAGGAAAAGCTCCAAAGTCTAATTCCAGGGGTCCATTCCCACAGGCTGCACCTCCCCCATTGCCTGATGCCTGAGGCGTCTCAAAAAGGGAAGTGCCGACGGAACTAGACAATATCTGGGACCATCCACACGTACTTCTGGGGGTACTCACACTAAACCGACCTTGTGTCACACTACTCGTTGGGAGGCGGATGAATTCTATGTATGTTGCTCTACAACAGGCGGTGTGTGTTTTTGAGAGATAGAGAAAGATAGAGGGAGAGAGAGGGAGAGATAGATGGAGGGGGAGATAGAGGGAGAGAGATGTAGAGAGATATAGGGTGGGAGAGTGAGATGGCGGTGAGATAGAGAGGGAGAGAAAGAGATAGAGAGGGAGGCAGAGAGAGAGAGAGAGAGACGAGGGGAAACACGTTACATTTTGGCGGTCAGAAAAAACACCTGACTCACAGAGAAAACGACTCGGATGGCTTGGAAAAACACAGCCATTTCGTGACAACATCGTCGTCTGAAAATGATAGTAATGCTGAATAAATACAAAAATGTATATGACCCATAAAAGTGTACAATCAACTCTAATAATGAACAGTGTGATTTTCTTGGTTCGCTGTCCGTAACACTGGACACTTCCACTCGGGGGTAAAAGAATTTGCTAATAAAAACACCTCCTATCCACCATTTGAAGCTATGGATTCTTCAACTGAAACAAAGTGAATGCATGATACCAGCTATGATGTACGGGTGTGAAACATGGAAACTAACAAAAGCACTTGAAAACAAACTCAGCGTCATACAAAGAGGGATGGAAAGAGAAATGTTAGGAATAACTCTAAGAGATAGAAACTATCTTCATGGATCCAAGAGCAGAAAGACGGAAAAGATATCATAGAAGTGATTAAAGAGACACAAATGGCGATGGGCTAGCAAGAAGGAAGGATAACAGATGGTGCAAAAGATTGGTTGATTGGTACCCAATGGATTAGATGGAGTGATGAGATAGAAAGATTTGCCGGTAAGACATGGCAGAGGTTAGCACTGTCACGGTCAGCATGGAAGGAACAGGGAAAGGCCTTTCTCCTGCAGCGAACTTATGATGATGACGATGATGATGATATGACCCATAAATAATCGTATGGTGAAGAGAGTGACGCCACTTCGGATGCTTGTCGCCTCTACGTTTATTTCTCATATCGTAAACCTCGAAGAACCAGCCGTTGTGATATGTGAAGCCCGGGCAGTGACGGCTGTTGCCATAACCAGCGTAAGGGCACTACTCACACCCAAAAGATCCAATCTGCGAAAGTGTAGTGAGTTCGATTCTCACTGGGTTCCATACATTTGTGGTCTTGAGCCAGACTATTCTGAGCTTAGTAAATATCAATAGAGGGTATCAAGACTGCCCCCCAGATAAATGACTCTTGACAATTGCCCCCTGGACAATTTCCCCATGGTTGTGATCATTTACATGGCCAACTATTTCATTTCCACAAACTTTAACTTTGTCTTTACAGTTGCCATGCTATTGTCCGGGGGCAATCATCCGGGTGCAATTATCCCAGGGGCAGTTGTCCTAGAACCCAAAATAGGACTGCTCGCCGTGGAGCAGTGGTTATCAAGCTAGTCACGCAGTTATTTACTACTGTAGTGGGTTCAATCTCCGGTGGGTAACCCACTCTCACCTCATTGTGCCAGACTAATCCGAGCACCGTATTCTACCATGTATAATCCGCTACCATAGATACCCCCCCCAATTATGTATAAAAATATGTATAACAATTATGTTTCCATAGATAATACGCACCTGGATTTTTTAGCTCAAAATCTTCGGGGGAAAATGCGGATTATACATGGTGAAATACGGTAAATATCTGTGGCGTGCTGCGTCCCTGAAATAGTTGCATATTTCTCACTGATACCAGGTGTATGTGTGATTTAGGTGTTTGTGTTCCTTCCTCTTCATATGAAAACATACACCTCCCACTCACTCAAAGGATGATAGACATAAACCCAGCTATCTAGATATTCACCCCATACTGGGAACACAAATAACCTGGATTTGACCTATGTTTGACCAAACACCCAGGAATTATCGCCCCATCCCTGTCTCCTACAACCAATACTCTGTTTTCCCAGCTCAGTGCACATTTCACACAAAAATGTCGGTTTGCCCACACTTTTTTCTGCACTGCGAAAGAGATTCTGAAGATGCTGAATGGAACTCGGCGAAATGCATCAAGGCTTATCTTAATGATAATAAATATGCTTGAGACATAACACGCTTTTCTCAATCTTTCATTTCCACATTGTCAAATTACCTCTACCATACCTATATATCTATATACCAACATCTAGTTATATTTAATTTTGAGTTGGTTTTCAGCTCGTTTGGTTAATTTCCAGGTT
>VCCN01001356.1:2147626-2162689 GCA_006491835.1 Architeuthis dux | reverse complement strand
ATTTGAGTGTTATTTCCAATTGTTTGTATACATCTAGTTTATATATATATTGTTTTTTCCAATGCAAGCGTTCCTTACTTGGAATATTGGCACAACATAAGCTACCTCATTTCCCACGTTTGATGTCTGTGTTTAGTCGGAGGAAATGAAATACAAGATTGTGTTGCACCAATATTCTAAGCATGGAAGACTTGTCTTGAAAATCATCATTCTAATCCAGGTCTGGCAATTACCTGGGCTCCATCTCCAACTACATGTTCTTTTCATGAAAGACGCGACCCTAAGGATAAGAGGGTAGAATTTACGCACGCATACATTTTATGCTACAGTATTGTACAGGGTAAAACGCCCGACCATCTAAGCAATTGTCTAACCTAACTTTTTAAAGCTGAAATTGCTACTTTTGGTCATGAGGATCAATTTAAGACCAGACAACATTTCCAAATATTACCAGAAGTCACATGATTGATGACGTCATCAAAAGGACCTGAATTTTCTTTAAAATGTTCATATCTTCGGACATATAGGTGGCAATCAGATGCTATTCGCATATTTAAATAGAGCGAAGTAATGACAAAATACGGCAGAATCTTTATTTTTAGATTATGGCGTAATCATCATTTGATGTTTTTATCAGCTGTCTTGCTACATAAAGTTTGCTCTAGAATATTTATTATGATCGTATTTCAAATACCATCTCTACTCTATGTTGCATTTTTCATATTACCATATTAATAGAATGAGAACATCTGTATCTTTTGAGACCACCACAACGACACTGTGTTACTGAATTTGTTGTATCTCCAGCCGTAACTATGTGTGGATGATGCAGTAAGCTTATACCTTCCGATGTTTCAAGGTACTTGGCAATGAGTCGTGAGAGCTCTTCAGAATCTATTCAGATAATCTTGCCATTTGCCCCCTTGCAACATATGCTGGTCGAATCCAATAATCCTGACTCTTGCTCCTGATTCTCTCTTTCTTTTTTTGTGCCGGCCTTTATGCTGTCCCTTTTGTATGTGTCATTGATGACCCCTGTCTGAGTTGCCTTTGGGTAACGAACTGTACCAAACATTTCAACCATTCCCGGTAAGTTCTCTTTAGTCGCATGGGAAGAAATGCAGCCAGACCATCGAAGAACCATGAGCAGTATTTTTGTGTCTCTTCACAAATTGAGCCAGATTCGATGATCAAATAATTTCTCAGCGATACCTTTTCAGACTGTCTGAGGCTGAAGCTAACAGCACTGTTGTTATTGGGTATTGAAATGCCTCTTCTAAGCTGACAGGTTTCACAATGATCTGACCAAATGCTTTTGTGTTCTTTTCTTCTTTTCGAGGCCATTGTTCAGCTTCATCCTCTCGATTGGCTCAAAAACAGTTGCTTTTAGTCTTTCACTGACAAAGGTCTTAAACAAGACATTTCCGGTAGCAGGAATACTGAGCATATCTTTCACTACAGAATTTTCGATTTCTACACCAGTATGAAAACATTTTGGTGAGCATGTGTCAAAGGGATTGCCACCGTAATTCTTAAGCTGGAACTCCAGACCTTTTATATGATTCTTTCTTCTATCTGGAGTTAGTTCCTCGTGTTTTGAGGGTGTGTTTAAAATAAGCTGCTCCCTAAACATCCTCTGGGGTTTACTGTGATTATGTATAGTTTGAATCCATGTATCAACTGCTGAAGAGTTAGTTCAAAAGCCAACTCTGAAAGGTCATGCGGTTACTTTTGTTTCCTTATTAAATAATTATGTTATTACATCTCTGTGAATCTACGAGGATTTCCCACCTCCAATACTTCCTCCAAACCCCGAAACCTTCGAACGCTGGGTGACCCTGCTGTTGTAAAGAACACAAATAAACATGTTGGTAGCTACAATATCTTGCGTAATTTTGGTAGTTGTATGAGAGGATCTGGTTCAGACTACCCCGCTCAGACTTGGGATGTCGCTCTATGTTTTTCTTCTCTTACAGCTGATACCATTGCAAGCAGTGAGGAAACATCTGTGAGATAAGCAATAGTCATGCTTGCTTCAGAGCTATCCTTTGCTTTGGTTAGATCGGTAAGTAGACTTTCAATTTCTGATGAATTGATTACTTTATCCATTGTACTTGAGCTTGATTCTTTTCTTGGAGCTGTTAGTTCCTCGACTTTGAACCGGACAAAGGCATCAAATCATTCTTAATGGACCCTCATACATATATAATAGTGATGTCCTTCAAGCCCTGACCCCGATGCTATCGCACCTGAGTCAATGCACCATTGCTTATATCGTCTGAAACTATGCCGTTTCAATAGCAGTTGTTGTCCGATTCGCAGTTGGTGAAATCCGCCCCTCAGCAAGATTATGTTTTGGTACAGATCTGTATTCTTCCAGAGGATATGAGACAGTTTTGAATAAACTGATTCATCAGAACGAGCACATATGTGTGGAATATCTAGATTTACCATGATGTCCAGCAAAACATCAACGTATTCTTTACATACAGGATATTCTGGTGGCTCTGCAGTTACTGGCAAATACTCTTGAATGCATTTCTCAGTTGTATTGTTGGAGACCATCTAATTGAGGAGCCGAGTAACGGTAATTCTTCACCATCCAATCCAAAAGGCAGTGACCCTACGGCAGTCCATCTTTTTTAAAACATGCGTCAAGTTCCTCATGTGAATTATCATCGTCGCTATAATTTGCCATGGGAGGAGGTCCAACACGTTTCCCAATGTAGTACGGTGCTACCTCTGCTGGCTCACTGTCTACGCTGTCACAGATATCAAGTTGTCGTTCCGTTTGTTACACGATTTGAGTAATATACTTCCTCTCTCCTTTAGTTGGTAGTTGAAACAAAATCTGAATTGTATCGTGAGTGGTGCATGCACCTGTCATTGTTTCTTGACTTCCATCGTTGTTGTCTAGAGTACTATGCGTACAAACTCCTTTGTTTGACTAAACCTGCTGCCTCGAAGACCATTATTGACGATGCCATTTTTTGTGTTCTTATGTCTTGATAAGAAATCGCGTGATTGCATTTATGCAGCATATTTGCAACTTCCTTACTGCCGTCATTCTATGAATGACAAGCCCAATGCTTGCTTTGGACTAGGCTCTCTTGTGATAAGGTTCGTCCAATCGCTTGCTAGAGACCAAATCTGTATAGCTGTAATGTGGGAATGTGTTGTAGCATAACCACATTCATTCTTCTCATACATGACATTGTAGAGACTCTGCAGTGGCCAACAGTCCAGCATTTCTATCTGTTCGTTCTAAGTTAAAGGCCTTGTTTCTTGCATTCAGCTGAATTCTGCAACTGTCGTCGGACCATTCTACCAAACAATCGAGCTAAATCATCATCCCTTAAGCCACAGCCATGTAGAGCTGCAATTGTATATTTGCAAGGATTCACATCGGCTGCATGCATCAATAGGTATTTTCCAGATGAGAAGAGAGCTATAGTTTCTTCTTTAATGTAGATGCGTGCTCAATGACAGGTATTAACAACCTCTATTCGTCCCCTATCTTTACATCTTCTAAAACAGGGGTTCCCAATCTGGGGTAAATTTGCCCTCGGGTTCTTTTTTGAATTATAATTTTTTTTTAAATGTACTAATCCAAATTAGAAAATTTACGATTTGCTAATTTTAGATAAGTACATCTAAAAAGAATTATAATTCAAAAAAGAAATCTGAAGTTGAGAAGAAAATTTGAAGTAGGTCTATTTTGTGAAAAAAATGCTATTGTTTTTCTTTTTACCGTTTTGAACTTAACGATCTGTATTTTATACTTCATCATTAGTTATTCATGAATAAGCGAAATAACATTGTTATGTGCTAATATTATTGTTATTTGAACTTAAAATAATAATTTAATATTTTGAAATTTCCCCTTTGTCGGTTACATTAGAAGTTTAAACTCAATTTACTGAACAAAACAGGGTGGGGGTAAATTTACTTTTTAAAAGTTGGCAGGGGTAAACGGGACGAAAAAGGGTTGGGAATCCCTGTTCTAGAAACTCATTAAGAAGGAAAGCAGGCTTATCACGGATAATTCGGGTTATTACTTGGTAGAAAAACGTTTTCAAAACGTCTTGTTTTCTTTCAGTATCGAGATCAGTCTCATTAATATGCAGTTTTGCTAGAGAAACTTTATGTACCAAGACTGATGATAAAAACATCAAAAGATGATTACGTCATAATCTAAAAATTGAAATTCAGACATATTTTGTCAAACTATACATCATTTGATAGGTCTTACTTCGCTCTATCTTGATATTCAATTTGCATCTGATTGTGACTTATATGTCTGAAGATGTTAACATTTCAAAGAAAAAGTAGGCCCCCTTTAATGTCGTCATCAATCAAGTGATTTCTGGTAATGTTTGGAAACGTTGTCTGGTCTTAAATTGATTCTTATAGCCTAAAATACCAATTTCAGCTTTAAAAGGTTAGGTTAGGCAGTTGCTTAGATGGTTGGGATTTTTACCCTGTCTATATTAGTCGAGTGGCAACACTGTACTCAAACACAACAGTATTTAACAGTTGAAATGATTGCACCATACACTAGCCTCATTCGAGCATCCATTCCTTTGTGTTGTGTCAGCTATGTCATTTTCCAATGTAATGAAACGATTATGTAATGAAACGGATACAAACCTGCATCCAAGTTAAAGGAAATCACTTTCAACATTTATTGTTAAAATGTATGTGTAATTAGCATCTTTTTGTAATGTGTTTCTTTAAAAAATACAGGGTGTTTCATAAAGGACCCAACCCTACGGATAAGAGGGTAGAATTTATACGCACGTAGATTTTATGCTACACTATTAGTAACTTTGCAACACTGTATTCAGAGACAACAGAATTTAGCAGTTGAAATGATTGCATCATGCACTAACTTCATTTGAGCATCCATCATATCTCCATTGAAAGCCACTGAATACAGGGTGTTTCATAAAGGACACAACTCTAAGGATAAGAGGGTAGAGTTTAATCGTACATAAGTTCGAGTATTGTATGTTACAATATTAGTCGCGTGGCAACGCTGTACTCTGAGACAACAGTATTTAGCAGATGAAATGATTGCATCATGGGCTAGCCTCATTGGAGCCTCCATTCCTTTGTGTTGTGTCAGTTATGTCGTTTTCCAATGTAATGAAACGTTTGTGTAATGAAACAGGTACGAAGGAAATCACTTTCAACATCTATTGTTAAAATGTATGTGTAACTAGCATATGTTTGTAATCTTTTTGTAATGTGTGTCTTTAAAAAATAGTTTTTAGATTTAAAATGGTTTAAAGACAATTTGTCAAAAAGACGGTTGCATCCTTTTTGAACAGCCATATAGAAGCACTTGGTGGTGGGGGAAGAGGCAACCGGCTGAACCATCAAGCTAGTTCCAAGTAGGGAACCTTTAAGGTGAGGTCCCTCCAACAATGCACAATATGGTGTGGCCCCCCAACTCCTCTTCTCTTGGTGGCTGTGTAAGCACGAATGCGTGTGTTAATTTATTCGTACGAGTTCCATTTTTATTTGTTCGCCGCCCGCCCGGACCTTTTCATCCCCCACTTCATGGTGTTTACATATTCGTCTTTGGAAATACCAGAACACGTGTTCGTTCAACGGCGGCTCACTCATTTATCCAAATACATGGATGGCGAGGGCGAGACTACCACCAAATCTTTCCTCTCCTTTCTTCCGTCTTTTTACTTATCTGTCTGGTCTGTCTGTCTGTCTGTCTCTCCCTCTCTCTCTGTCTCTGTCTCTCTCCCCCTCTCTCTCTCTCACTCTGTCTCTCTCCCTCTGTCTTCCCATTCGATTCATCCTCCATCCTCGACGCCATTTGGCAATTTCATTTTTAACCTTGCAATTCCTTTTCTTTCCAGAAGGTTCAACTCACTATCAAAACTTCTCTATATAAACGTGATGCAGTCAGACTTTGTGATGTCATCATCTTTATAACGGGTGTTCACGATCATAAATTATTTACTTTGAGGTGTTTTTTTTTAATACAGCCGTGCATCGACATGCGTCCGGGTTACATTCTGGTATTATGGACGCAACTCGATCTGAGCTTAAATCGATCATTACACTATGCAACGCGATTTTTGTTCCTGGGAAGTGAGTGCTGTTGGCTATTATTCCCTTCAAACTTTGCTTTTGTGACCAGGATAGCGATATTCATATGTAATTGTTTTTCTTACTGTATGTGATTAGAAATGTGCAAATTCGCCTGTTGTCCAATTGAAAATAAGTAGATTTCAAATTATCATTGTTCTGGTCACAAAATCAAAGTTTGAAGGGATTAATTGATATTTTCTATACTTTTCACACGTAATCAATCAGACAATAACACTCATTACCCAGGAACAAAAACACATTCTAAAAGGTTGAAAAGTGCTATAGGGCGGTGTGAAATATACGCACTTCATAACATAAGATACCAAAATGACACTTATATATTTACCTAAACCTCTATATTGTACATACGTCTTCTTGTCTTTCTAAAGAGAAAGGAACAAATGTTATCCATTACGTTTCTTTCACTAAGTCATTAGCTCAACCCATCAAAGTGTCTGCTCTTTTACCTTCTCCTTCTCACCTTCCCTGTCTGGAGAACTTGAAACAAACATGACGGATACACTGCATTCTCTTTAGAGAGCTGACAATAGCATGACGGAAATTTTCGTTGGTCCGTAGAACTGCAATAACTGAAATTCCTGTCATCCGAAGTTAATGAGTTTTAATCTCTTATGGGAACATATCTGCGATCAGACCTAAGTCGATCAGGCGTAATTTACGTATGAAAGTACAATAAAGACGCCTATTCAAGAGCAACGGTTTGCATATTAGTCTCATAGTCTCAAAATACCCAGTTCTTACTGGATGTCTCACCATTGTATCCTTGTGTCAGATTAATCTCGGCTTCGTAAATCGATAAAACGCTGGTTCATGTTACTTTCGTTAACTGGAGGCAATGGTAATTCTTGGCCTTACAGGTGTAAAATATGATAGTTGAATACAGCAAACAAAGGCTCAAAAAAGTATAACTATACAACGTATTGATCAGATATTAAAACAATAATGAAGTTAAAAGCCATTAATTTGTTCTTTATGTGAATATTGCGCGCCATGAATTCGTTTAGGTACGACGGAAACAGTGCATTCGATGTGTTAAAATGTCGTCGTAATTTCGTTTTGAGGCGCATCCAGTGATTTTCGACAGTTTGGGTGTCTGATAAAGAACAAATTAATGGTTTTTAACTTAATTATTGTGTTAATATTTGATCAAAACGTTGTATAGTTATACTTTTTGGTGCCTTTGTATGACTTTTTGGAGCCTTTGTATGCTGTGTTCAACTACCATATTTTACATCCGTAAGACCAAGGATTACCATTACCTTCAATTTACGACGTGAAAAGTAACATGAACCTGTAACGCTCTTGCATGGGTAACAAGATAGTTACATAAGCTTTTCCAAATGTTCGATCCTTACTGGGTGCTCTACTATTACAGCCTTGTGTCAGGCTAAGTTTTGATATAGGAAGCCTGTAACAGAGTGATGGTTATTAAAACGGGTCTGGTCAGTCACTCAATAGAAACCGTCATGTGATCAACGTCTTTTGGCAACATGCCGTGTTGGGGGTGATCAATTAAAAAATAAGGGAAAGGGGTGGTCAATGAATAAGTTACTTATTTCGCCTTTTGTTGAGCAGTGATCACTAAAAAAAGTTCGAGTTTAAAAAAAAACAAGCGTGAATGCTGTCGGACACAAACTAAGGGACACATTTAGCATAAACTTACATTGCAAATCGACCCCCCCTACTAAAAATATATTTGGGTGGATCCCAAAACAAAGAAAACCATTTTTCTAGACATAATAAGAAGTAAACGGTTAGCTTTTCATCCCTCTAGCTCCGTTAGTGCGAGTTATTTGGTAAAGTTGGGAAGTGAAAATCCAAGACGTATCCATCAGCATGAAATCTATCCACTTCGCTGCACAATCGGGTGTGAAGTTACGGTCCGACGGATAATTGGCCCTTTTTTTAAGACGCCAATGGAGCAGCTGAGAGCGTTAATGGCGGACGGTACAGATCAATGATCAATAATTTCTTGGTGCCAGAGCTGTTCAATACTCCAGGGATGTGGTTTCAGCAAGATGGAGCCACAGGAGCCTTGGAGCCCACTGTCAACCAAACCATGGAACGCCTGTGAACGATCTTTTGGAGAACGGAAACTCTGAAATTCAATGTCCTCCTCGTTCGCCCGATCTGACCGCCCCAGATCTTTTCCTGTGGGGATATCTGAATGAGCGTGTATACACAAGCAAGCCAGCAACAATTCAACAGCTAAAAGAAAACAATATTTGATTGGAAATTGAAGCAATAACAGAAGAAAGTTCATTCGAAAGAGCAAGACTTTGCGAGGAGGCAGTAATGCATCATTTGAAGGACATAATTTCCATACTGAATTCCGAAGATATATCTAAACCTTAAATATTATATTGTAATTCAAACTTTGTAATAAAACCATTTAGAAAAATAATTATGGAATGTTTTAATTCCTATGTAACTTATGGCCCAGCCTTAATGTCGTTTTTTGAATAGTAAGATGAAGTATGATATAAACAACAAAAAACAACGGTAAATATCTAATCAAAATATGACCATCTGAAGTAATAACCTTTTCCCAATTATCCTCTAATGATAATATACCGTCTAGTGATCAAGAATTCAGTACAAACACGATTTATGGCTTCCCTATTATTAAACCGTTTATTACGGATAAGAAGTCCAAAATTCGCGAAAAGATGATATGGGGGATGCTGCAAGACTTCATATCCCAATTCTCTAAGCTTAGACACTCAGCTGACAGGTGTGAGGTCTGGAACTGTCATGAAGCATTTCATTCAGTTCATGTGGGACCCTTTTTTCCAAGTTTTTAACCTTGTTCAATACTTGGCCAAGCTTATCAAAAGACATGGTCTTTTATGCAGGATAGTGTAGTAGATTTCTTTAGACCCTACCATTATTTTGACCCAGACGTATTAGAAACCGTCAACCAAAACTGTCAACATAGGTTTCTTCAGTTTTTAAGTTGGTTTGGCCTGCTGACAGGCTATGTATGTATCACGCGTACTGGCCGCACCAATGGAACTAGACGGCTGAAAATTTAAACATTTACTCCTTATTATGTCTAGAAAAGATCACCCCCCCCCACACACACACACAATAGGTTATAAGGAGGGTTCAATTTGCAATGTAAGTTTTTGCTAAATTGATCCCTTAGTTTGTGTCCGGCAGCATTATTTTTTTTTTAAGATTCAAACTTATTTTAAGTGATCACTGCCCAACAAAAGGCGGGAGAAGTAATTTATCCATTGATCACCCCTTTTTCCAATTTATTTAATTGATCACCTCCAACACAGCATGCTGCCAACAGACGTTGGTCACGTGACGGTTTCTATTGAGTGACTAAACAGACCTGTATTTTATTTTATTTTTTTAATTAATCCCGCCAACACGGCATGCTGCCAATAGACGTTGGTCACGTGACGGTTTCTATTGAGTGACTAACTAAACCTGTATTTTATTATTATCACTGGGTTCTATTTAATTAGTAACATCAGGTGTCTCTATTTTACTTTGTTATTGTTGCCCTTGAGATCGTGCCCTCAAAGAAGGCCAGCAGGAGTGCCGTGCTAGAGAGCCAGTGTTTTTCTTCCCTGGAAAACAAAGTTGGGTGACTGATCCTGTGGTTGTTCAAAGGCCTCTAATGATATTTCAGAGCGCTTGGAATTTTGATTGGTCGATTAGTAATCATGAACAACTGGTAAAAGGAAATAATTTAACCAATCATAAGGGACTGAAAAGCGGTAAGAATATCATAATATTAACATTTGTAACGGTGTTATATGTATAAACTCATATATTTGTATAGCATACATTCAGGTTCCTGTGTGCACAAATACGTATGGCTTCCATCACCGTTCAATTGAATTCAATAAAAACCTTCCCTTTTTTTTCTATATATATTGTCTTCTTTGTATATTAGGTTGTTCGGAAAGTAATGTCGCAATCTAGAGATAGAATGAAAAACCATTCAAATATAACAATATTTAAATCTATTTGTCAGGAACATTATAATTAGAAAGTACTACCTCTGACTCATAATAGTTGTTACATTTACATATTATTTTCATACACTAAATGTAACAACGACAGAGGTAGTCATTTTTATCAAACTCCAGTCCAAGTTGGAGTTGACTTAATTTCCCCCCTAACAAGAACAAGAACAATCCTCACCTAATTTAAGGGAGTAAACACTTCACTGTTAGTCTATCACGTCACGTTAAACCAAACCGATATATAACATTAATATTTCCCTACCATGATTTGAAATCACGACCAAGTGATTGCTATGCGGCTCTCTTACCAACTGAGCTAAACTGACAATATCTACGTATTTATTTATTATATATACAATACAAAAGTTGGAACCCGGACGAAAAACACTTGTGAACATCTAAAACAAAGATTCATTACCGTATGGTCTTGGTGAGTAGTCGGTGGAATATAGTACCGTATTTGATGGCATGTAAGACCCCACCCTCTTATTTCATCCGGGAATATTAAGAAAAAACGCATTTCCCCGAATTCTTCTTTCATCACCCAGTTTTGCTTTTTTAGTTTATTTGTTTTTCAACTCCTCTTCAATTTCTGGCTTATCTGGGGCTGGTCAACGAAGATTACGTTTACATTTCGTTGAGCCATTCTACTGTGATTCTCGAACGGGAGGCACTTGGTTCCCAGGGGAGGAATTTCTTACGGGGGGAATTTTAGCCAGGGGTGCTATTGGAGAAGAATGTCAGTCAAGGGAGTGGACTGTATAATGGTGAGCAAATTATTAGATGACAATCCAAAATGGAGGAGGACTTAAGGAAATCTTAAGGAGAGGATTATGACGACCTGGGAATTGGAAGATCACTGGTATATTAAAAGCTTTTAGAATTAGAGGCAAAGAAATTAAAAAAGGGTTGAATTTATGCAAAACATTACCCTGATTTGGTCAGCAGAAAGTATGTCATTCTCCGAAATGACAATGGAAACTCATGTAGTATAATAAACTCACTAATTTCATCAAAGGCAGCACAGACCCGTCAATTAGGGCACAAAGGTCCTAGGTGTTCACTCCAAACTGAAAATAGAATAGTCGTTAGAGTACAACTTATTTTCTAGCCCTGGTAATATGATATGATGTTTTGGTCACGTACACATTATTATCTCCAAAAACGTGCGAACACACACAACCAGAATGTATTTCATTACAAACCTTGCAGACGTTGGAGTGAGGGTATGACAGAAACGCTAAAGTCTCATGGTCTGTCCGTCACAGAGGCGACCCACCAAACTATCGACTGATGTCCCCCTCCCCGCACGACACCTCACATTACACGTGGAAGATAAAGTTTAAAACAAGCCTGGCTGCTGCAGGGGCAAAACCTCACTACCACTATTCCAACTGAAGATGATTACTGAAACTTTTGTATTGTATATGTAACAAATACGTAAATATATAAGACTTGTCAGTTTGGCTCAGTTGGTAAGAAAGTCGGATAGCAATCACTAGATTGTGATAGGAAAATGGTAAACGTGACGTGATAGACACACAGTGAAGAGTTTCCTCCTCTAAATTTGGTGAGGATTGTTATTGTTGTTCTTGTTACGGAGAATAATAAAGTCAACTCCAACTTGGACTGGAGTTTGACAAAAATTATTGTTTCAATGATTTTTATAACGAGTTTTATTTCTATTAGAAAAATACGCGACCTCTCTATCACCCTTTCTCTTTCTATTGCGACTGAGTTCGATCCTTACCGGGTGCCACATTATTTTGAGCTTATGCCAGACCGATCTGAGTTTAGTAAATCTGCATATCTGTGTCTGTGTGTGTGTGTGTGTGTGTGTGTGTGTGTGTTTTCGGTCAGTATCCCAGATTCTTTCAACAAGGAATACAAAATGGAATCGACGAACAGTGTTCAAATACTAGCTGAGGTAGTTTGTATTTACTTCGTACTTTGGGAAAGGCATGACTCCACCTCTCTCAAGTGGTCAGGTCAGGATTTGCTCTCTGCTGGTATCATGTAACAATCTTTTGTGTGTTACTTAGAGAGGCATCGCAAAGTAACCGCCATTGCCCCGAGAAATGCTATGAAAGATCATAGGATTTAATTAGATTTTGATAAGAGCCGGCGCAAGGGCTTCATGCGCCCTAGGGGGGACATCAAACTTGTGCATGGGCTTCATGCGCTGTGGGCGAGACTTGAAATTTGCGTGGGCGACCCTTTTCTCCGAGTTTATTTCCCTCCACAGAATGTTCGCTCCCCCCGTAAAGGTACAGCCCAACGACGAGATGTCTCATCCCTCACATCAGCGAGAAGAAATACTACCGGCATTATCTTACATGTATCTTTTTTATAGATCGTAGAAGTCCCGGATGTCCAGAAACCAATCACTGCTCATAACTAGAGGGTAATTCAAAATGTTCTATACCCAGAGAGATGAGTAGTCGAGTAGTCGAAGTTCGTCGAAGACAAACTACCGAGAATTTCGATCATTAGCGTTTGAACAAGCGTTCATTGCGCACCTCCCCCGGAGACAGGAGTTAGCGTTACCATACCCCTGTCACCAAGGTTAATTAACAGGGACCAAAAGGTCTAAGTCGTGAGAAGAAAAGGAATTCTTTCGCAACCAAATGTTACACACGCCGACGTCAATAGACAAGGTAAGAGATTTTGCTTCTTCTTTTCGTCCTGGCCGCTTCCAAGAGTTAAACTGTATTCTTTGGAATTTGGATCTCTTTTCCCCTCCCCCTTCGGAAATAGTTACTCGTTAACAAAAATATTTGCGAAAGTATGTATTACGAGTACAGGCCACACCAATGGAGCTAGAGGGCTCAAATTTCCAACATTCACTCATTATGTCTAGGAAAAACTTATTTTTTAACCCCCCCCAAATAGGTTTTATGGAGGGGTCAATTTACAATGTAATTTTATGCTAAATTGATCCCTAGCCTGCTTGGTTTTTGAAAATTCGCACTTTTTAGTGATCTAACAAAAACCGAACTTCATTAATTGTACATTGATCAATTCTTTTTTTAATTGATCTTCCCCAATACGGCATGCTGCCAAAAAGATGTTTGTAACGTGACGGTTTCTATTTAGTGACTAAACAGACCTGTTTTTATTCTGTTTTATTCATTTTCCCATTTGTATTTGGAAGGTCCTACTGTCTCAGACACACGACAGGCAATACCCCCCACCCAGCACTTGGCGTGCTGAGCGACTGCACGTGTTGCCGGTACACTGAGCCGGCCCTGTCAGCAAGCCAAGCATTTTGAACGAAAACGGCAGATTGTATTTCCATTTGATAACACCTTATCAAAATGAGTCGATTTGAAGAAAAAGAAAACATTCAATGAAATATTGTGGCAAAAAGAAAACAAAACAGATATTTCTTTCAAAAATCAAACGACTAAACATTAACTACATTCAACTCGCTTGGTTTAAACGCAAAAAGCCTAAGACACAAGATACTAGTTAATTTTGACATTAATTGTACAAGTCTTTGTGAAAACCTCAGATTCATTTGAAAAAGATTCGAATCAAAAATATGCCTGATCAGTTATTGGTTATGCCTGATCAGTTATTGCTCACTTTAGTGAAAATGGTCCACTTAAAATGTATTCATTCATAGACTTTGTTTCACTAGAAGGTTATTATTTTAACAAAACAAAACAGCTGAAGTTATCTAAGAATAGACTCACGTCAATATTCTATTAATTTTGACTACTTTTACATTAATCTTAATTTTTTTCAGTTGCTTTTTTATCACAACTTTCAACCCAGGCCGTCATTTCTACGGCAACGAGCAAACAGCTCGGGAATAAAAAGCAGGCTTTCGGTGAGAATCGAACTCACGTCCCCCATACTAGAGGGAGCCCGGTCTACGCCCGGCTGCTATGACTACTACTCCGCTACAAAAGCTTCATAGCCAGCAGTTGTCAATTCTTGTTGTCACTTAAAATTTAACAAACACGAAATCGACAATCATGAAATCTTTGCTTGGCTACATATATTTACTGCGGTTTAACATAAATCTTTTAAAGTATAGAATCCAACGTACGGTCATTTTTTAATAATACATTTGCGAATGCTGAAAAGATTTGATTAAAGCAACAAATCTATTTTACTATAGCGTGCGGTCTGCCGAGCCTATTCAGTGGTCCCGATAGAACGTGGCTTCTCGGCCGTTTGGCTGAGAACAGAGTGTAGTATCTGTTCTTATCAGCTTTTAAAGAATAATGATAATTAGTCTGAACCAACCACATACAATAATTACATGATAATACATGATTACACAACTTCAAGCAACAGTAGGAAGGCCAAATAATGCATCGGCTGAAACGTTGTGATCCAAATAATAAAGATGGGGATACTACACACAATAAACTATGAAAATGAAAAATACTTTCAGTGTTCTAGACATTATAAAATATTAAAATTCTAAAACTTCAAAATTCTTAATATTTTAAAATTCTAATGGGTTGATGTATGCCTTCTGATGGATGTACATGTTACGGCTGTTTCGGCCATTTTCAACATCCCGATTACTAAAACGTCAACATTCCGCAAGCTTTTGTAGGCCTGAGCTTTTTTTTTATTTACTAGTCCGAATAATTCATTGAATAATGATAATACTTTATTTCAGAACTAAGGCACTTGGAAGATCGAAAAGCGCATCGGCCGAAACGCAGTGATCGAAACAACAAAGACGAGGATGCTAGTTCGAATATTTCATAGAATACTGACAATGCTTCATCCTAGCACATCTGTCAACTGTAAAATCGTAAAACGTTTGCTTTCATTTTTCGATACATCTGCATTCTTGTAATCCATAATTTCTTGTTCTCAGAGAAATCAAACTGTTCAGCTCATTTTGCGCCACCCTGTATAATGAAAAATTATTACCGTATTTAGCAACCGAGTTGCTCCTGCCACAGTTAATGGG
>VCCN01001356.1:2125182-2135308 GCA_006491835.1 Architeuthis dux | reverse complement strand
TTTTTTTATATGCTTGCTTTACTTTTTAATTTGCTCGGGGAAATGTATAGTTGCGGGAACTATAGCGATTTTTGGAACTGCCCGAATGTACGCCTGCGGGACCCCACGATAAACCTACCTTGTGTCATATTCTGCCCTCGTGTTGAGGCTGGATAAATAATCTATAGAAGTCTTCTGGCCTTGGAAGTCAGTCACTTTGGGTAAAATTCGGTAAACAAACTGTTCTTGGCTGACGCCCATTCCAAAACACGAAATGCGATGGTTTTTTGGTCTCTCTTCTGAGCAATGTTTATCTGAATAGTGTTCATAGAAAAGACAAGCTTTTTACCCACCACGATCAATAAAAGGATAATATTTGTAATATTCATTTAATGTACAAAAAACAGATATTTATGTGCTCATGTAAATGTGTGTTTGTTTGTGTGTGTGTATATATATATGTGTGTGTGTGTCTGTCTTTCTGTGTGCGTGTCTGTGTGTGAATGTTGTTGTAGAACTCCTCCTTCATCTCAGGCCTAAACAACAGGAAAGAAAAAACTTCTTACAGCATGTTTTACCTCAGCCAACAAAGTTGGGAGAGGTATATGTATTCACTCGTTTCCGTCTGTTTATCCGGCTGTCTGTCTGATGTCCACACGATATCGCCAAAAGTTCCCAATGAATACCAATGACATTTTGTGGAAGGGTGAGCAATGGGCTACGGTAGAAGTGATTAAATTTCGGGGGCGATCCATGTACAGTTACCTTCTCAGCAACATAGCTATATTTCCACACCAAACGATATCTCTAAAAGTTATGGATGGATTTCAATGAGATTTTGTGGAAGAGGTGATTAACTTTTAGGGTTTTAGATTAAGTTTTACAGTTATCTCTCCTGCATTGTAGCTATATGTCCACACAATATATCCAAAAGTTCTCAATTAATTTCAATGATATTTTCTGGAAGGGTTGACCATGGGGTAAGGAAGAATTAGTTACATTTTGGGGTGGATCCAGGAGAGATATTTTTGAATTGTTTTTTCATACATTTATGCATTCACTTGTTTGTCCATACAATATCTCCAATAGTTCTCCATGAATTCCAATAACATTTCGTTGAAGGGTAGGCCATGGGCTAAGGAAAATTTGATTCCATTTTGGGGTGGATCTAGGAGATTTTACAGTCACCTCGCCAGCATCGTAACTATTCGTGAACTGATTTTCATTCGGTTTTTTAGTGAAAATGGGGTTGGCAGAAGTCTGAATGCTTTCTATTTAAACAAGCCTGAAAGTTAGGCCATAGATGTACTAATTCTTTTCTTATGTGAAGAACTAGCAAGGGCAGTTTTGCCAACTTTATTTTCATTTTTACATCTAAAGTTGAGTCAAATACATCTCAAAACACCTAGAAACATCTAGATTCTCCAGATATATATCTAAAAATCAAGGAAATATATTACATATTATTAATAAATTAAATGTGACATTAATCGTTTATTTTATTAAAATATTACTTAATTTATTGACTTATTTTATCACTATAAATTAAATAAACACGCGACTTATTTTATTGAAAATCATCTAAATAACAATTTTTGTCATCTAGACGCAACCAAAAACATCTAGTGACTACAAAGTGTACTAAGATGCTAGTGCATCTAAAAATGTGTTCTTCAACGGGCATAACAACGCGCCGTTGAATAGGACGTCTCGCCGTATCGCTATGTTAGCAAGCAAGTCCCGCAGGCAGTAACAATACATTCGATCCTTATTGGGTGGCTCCTTTGTGTGGCGCTGTGTCGTTTTAAGCTTAGTGAATATCAATGGCCCACTCTTGTGGCCTTGTGCCAGACTAATTTAAGCTTAGTAAATACCAAAAACGAGTGGTAAGGAAGGTAACCTTCCAGAGCAGTGGTTAGCAAGCTAGCATTGCAGACTAGTGTTACTGCAGGGAGCAGGGTTGTCAATTCGGCCATTTTATGGCAAGATTTTCCAAATCTTGCCTTTTTGAAAAGTATTTGACCATGAACTTTTTTGGTTTGGTCATATTTAATTTTTGGCTATTTGGGCCATTTTTTGGCATTTTTTCATTTCCTTCGAACACTTCATTTTAAAAATAGAAAAATAAATTGACATGTAATTTTGTGTGCTTCCCATCCATAAGACCTTCGTTTTCTCAGGAAATTTGTTAGTTTAAAAAAAAGTAATTTCTAACATTCATACGGAACAAAACAGTTGTCTTTGTTGCAGTAGTATCTTAAATAAATTCTTATTATTGGTGTGTACTGCAGTATTGCTATGTTTTATAAACAACTTTAGCATTTGGCCATTTTTTGCGTGTTTTTGGCCAGAAACGTCTCCAACTATCTGGCAACCCTGGCAGGGAGTGTAATACCGCTACTTTGTCGTTTATTTTCAATCATTTATTTTCCTTTAACAAAATCTACAAAATGGAGATACATTTTAATTCAGTATGAAAAAAAAGGCGTTGAATAAATTTTCAAAACCAATCCTGAGTTTTGAGACACCCATTGTTTACGTCTTATGACAGGTTGTCCCAGGAGACACGAAGAATTTTTAAAAGATCTAATATTTCTGTTTGTTAATAAATTTCATTTGCATGATTTTCTAATTAAGCACTTTTTAAATTTGTGGATAATTGAGTTACTACCCTGCGGCTACAACCACAGCTGACATCATCCTCCTACTACCTCACTATCACACAACCAAAAGTACATAAAACATTTAGAGCTAGAGTAGCACGGTCTGTTGTATATTGTGTACCATCTCCCTATAATTCACCAAATGTCCGTCTGTGATTGCAAGAACGGCCGGGGGTATGGCTACCAAATCTTCTGTGGTTCCTAAAGGGACCCCCGAGGCAGGTTTTTAGCAAGTTATTTTTTGAAAATTCCCCTTCAAAATAAGTGTTTAGCTGAGGGGGTTCAATTTACAATGCAAATTCATGCTGATTGGGTCATTTATTTTGTATCCAGCAGTGTTCACACTTATCTAAATTATATCTTACTATAATATCATTACAGTTTAGCAAGTTACTTTTTGAACAAGCTTGCTGATCATCCAAATTTATATTTGGAAGATCATTCCTGACCAGACGGACGCAGATGCGATGCCGTTGGCGTTGCTCTGTGTAGTCTAGACCTGTGGGATCAAGTCAAGTGCAACAATAGTTACGAGGACTAAAGAGAACTTTTGAGGAAGTTCCCGCCCCACACGTTCGCGTTCGCGTTCCCCACGTTAAGCCAACCGTGTGCCACACCCTGTTCTCGTGGGGGTTCGGGTAAATAGGAGCCTGGCTGCTGAAGGATCAAACTTCACTCCTACTTCTATTCCGACTGAAGATGATTACTGCAACCTTTGTATTGTATATATAAACAATACAAAATTATTTTTTTAAATATTTTTTAGTATAAATGTATTTATGTATTAGAAATAAGCCCTTCCGAGATTATAACATAAATTTGTATGACTTGTCAGTTTCTGCTGATCCCTCAGTCGTGATTTCAAATCACGCTAGGGAATTGTTCATTTTATATATCGGTTTGGTTTAACGGGACTGACAAACAGTGAAGAGTTTACTGCCCTTAATTTGGTGAGGATTGTTCTTGTTCTTGTAACGGTAGAAAAACAAAGTCAACTCTAAACTTGGACTGGAGTCTGACAAAATTCTCATACAAAATAGGTTTTTAGTGGGGCGGTTAATTTACAATGCAAATTTATGCTAAATTGGTCACTTATTTTGTGTCTCGTTTACCTGAAAATGTACTATTACTGCTATTCACTAAATGTTTGTCCGTACGCCTGTGTCAGCATAACTTAAGGACGGCTAGAGCTTGCCCAATTTGTGGTTACTAATAGGACCCTGGAGCATTGTTTTCTTTTCGCATATTAATCTTTGAACATTCAAAAATAAATAATGTGGTGTCTGCGTTCACGGTCTACCAGATAATAATTATCTGATTTACACGTATCTACACATCTAAATAATATTAAAAGTCTAATTCCGTTTATCTAAATATCCAAAGTGGTGCTTTGTAGCCAGAGGTATAGAATTAAGGTACCCCTAATAAGAACAGTTTTGGTCTCTTATTAGGGCAAAAGGTCCCATTTAGGCCTTCCGCAGGAACTAGCTGTAAAGTCAGGGCGAGTAATTCAGCTAATACGTAGAATACGAGATATTACCAGATTACCGACGAGACTTCCGAGCCAGCCATTGACAACCACCCCCAACGGCCAGGGTTGACTATGGGTGAACAGCTTAGAGGTGCTATGCCTGAGCGCTTAGTATGGAGGAAGTGTCGCGCCTAAGTTCCGTTCCGCCTTTTCACATTGCTGAAGGCTTCAAAGGGAAAGAAGTGTTCAATACGTTCGGTAATCAGTATAGCTGGTTACGGCACCCGTATTCCCAGACGGTCACCCATTTAGGTACTGACCAGGATCTACGTTGCTTAACTTCGGTGATCGTACGAGAACCGCTGTATTCACTGCGATTTGGCGGTAACTTCGACAGCAATAACATTGTGACTAAGTCAGTATCGAGAAGGAGTGGTGAACTCAACAAGTATCAAACAGATACAACATAATCGGAGATTATTTGGCTACAAGGTATTAACTTGTACCATCAAAAGGTATAACAACTCTCGAAACATAACAGCTGGCGACGTGGATGTAACATCTAAAGTAGTAAAGTTGTACCTTCACGCTGTCTAGAGCATCAGCCGTCCCTGCCCGTGATTCCCATATTACAAGTTTCTCTTGTCGCGGCTAGTTCTTCGAGGTTTGCGATATGTGAAATAGACTTAGGTTGGAGGCGCCGGAAGTGCCGTCACTCACTTCACCATACGCTATTTTACCCATAGCTGAGGGAGAGGAGACGGATCCATGCCTTTCACAAGGGCATTAGTGCTAGTCTCAGTTTTAGTCGTAGTTTGAACTCGGCTCCATTTTCCGTTCTGCTGACCGATTGGTCACGGGTACTACCTGGATGTAACATCTGGTCACAGGACAACTGACCCCTGGATAATTGCCCCTTGGCAATAGCATAGCAACTGTAAAGCTAAAGTTAAAGATTGTGGAAATGAAATCATATAAATGATCACACCCATGGAGAAATTGTCCAAGGGCCAAGAGTAATTTATCTGGGGACAATTGTCCTATGTGGGAAATTGTTCCGGGGACAGTTGTCCTAATACCAGATATAACAGTTAGACTTATAACTATTGCCAGCGACATACAAGGAGTACCTACTAAACCATAGGAGACCATGTATATAAAAAAAAGAAAATACATTATTTGTGAAAAAGATTAATTTTTTAAAAACGTTTCATGATTTTTGGGATAACCTGTTCAAACATTGTACTTGGGTTTATTATTCTGCTGTCCAAAAGGTCAAGAAGGAGTATTTGTTTTCATATCATAACTAGCAGAGTACCAGTCAAAAATGACGGGATTATTTACGCGTGAATCGGCACTTCTGCCTAGGATGAGTAGGCTAGAACAGGGGAGGGGGGCAATTGGCATTGGCCTACGATCTTGAGGTGCCTACCCACCGGAGGAGGCAAATACTATTGTATTTACTGCTTCTTATTACAGTACTGTACTCTAATGTCTTATATACATTTTGAAGGAAATTGCTTGCCATTACCTTTTTTATAAATCATTCTAGTTCTTTTATTCTGTTCTGTTACTTGTAAGTATATCATGTACACAACATGTACATGTATATACTCATACATAAATCATATGTGTTTGGCACCGATTACAAAAATACTTAATAAGCGGTTTGAAATGCGGCCTAAATTACACATCTGGTCTGGGCTTATTACAATCTTTGCATGAAGATCAGAATGTAATATCATTGAAAAGTGTTACACAGATACAACACACACACGCGCATATATATATATATATATATATATATAGTACCTGTCATAAGTATTTTAACTGATTTTAACCAACACCACATAAAAAAAACATACACAAACACGTGGGATTGGATGATACACTATACACCCTTTATGTATATATATATACTAGTTAATCCCCGTGAAAGAATTTCACTGATATATTTGAATTTCTATGAAACGATGTCTTGAAATAGAGAATTCGTTTCAGTGGAAGAGTCCATAGTTTAAAATGGTGGGTAGGAGGTATTTTTATCAGCCAAATATTCCAGTTTTACGGACAACGAACAAAGAAAATCACAATGTTTATTATTACAGTATGTATGTATGTATAGGTACATTTTCATTTCTTAAATTTTCTAAATAAACTTTAATAGAAGCAAATTTTAATTACGTACAAAAACGAATAAATCCTTACTTATGTGAAATGCATTTCGTGATTTTTGAGGACTATCTGCAAGGATATTGTATTTAACTCTATTTAGCTGTCCCAAAAGTCACGAAAGATTTTTAAAACCGAATATTCTGGTGTATTTCTTTTTATTCTGGTGGATTTTTTCTAAATAAAATTGATAAAAACAGGGATAAATGTTGCTTATATGTAAAAGAAAAAAAGTAGTTGTATTATAACAAATACAAATCATATGTAAGAAATATGAAAATAAATGCTCGACATATGAAAAAGTTAATATTATAATTCAGATTATCATTTGGAATAATATTCTATATTGAAACAAGTTCCTAATGGCAGGCTGACTACACGTGTTGCTTGCTTTGCAGTCGTCAGATCAGCAGTATATATAGCGAGTGCCAAAATTATCCGATACATTTCAAAGGGTTTTATTAACATCCTTATAGAGCTTCAAATTTTACAGAATTTGGACCAAAGATTAAAAAATACCCGTGTGGCAAAGGGGGTTTTACAGACAGGGAATGTTATGAAAGATTGTGATCCAGAAATGATATTTAGGACATTCTAGGATCATAACCTGGGTGCACAACCTGGTCAACTAACTACTGGAAATCTACAGGCAGCGGAAATTGTGAATTGCCGCCACAGAAAAAGATTTGTTTTTAATTGAAAGTATTCTGTGTGGTAGGTCAAAGCAAACTGAGTTAAACTTATCTGGGACTTGAAATGTTAATTGGTTCCTGCACAAGTAATACCCTGTCTATTATTTGTGCAAATTATTGTCTCTGATTTTATGAAAAACGGCCTATTTTGATAATTAAAGAAACAGAATTCCTGCCGGTAAAACATTTATTTCAGTTTAATACTAGGTCTGACACTGATCTTCTTGGTTATTAACTACAGATTGACATTTCCCATCAGCAAATATGAAGTTGAACACAAAATAATCCTCCACTTGGCCAGAACTATGAAGTAATAATCCTCCACTTGAAGTAATAATCCTCCACTAATCTTCCACTTGGCCAGAACTAGAAAACGAGATTGCCATTTTGAACATGTAACCCACACTGAATATGAATGTCCAATGTTCAAATTTTGGTATCCATCGAAGAGGAGAACTATTTTGAGTAGATTTGATGAAGTAAACACAATTTTTACTTTTTAGTCATTTTCTGAGTCACTGCTGCTGCGACTGCTCTCAAGTGTTACAGTGTACTGTATCCTACTGCATTTGGTTGCCAGCCCCTGGCAATGCAACACTGTGTAGCATGGGACCGACTTCTTTGTATAGGAACAGTTCTGACAGCCTTTGACACATTCGCATGAGATTGTCTTGTTCATCGACACCGACCAGGCCGGCCGTGTAGATAGAAACGGAATCGCATTTCCACCATCCAGAGACCATCCAAATTCTGTGCAAGAGGGACTTTCTGGCTTGGTGATGTGGTGCATTCTGGTCAATAATGGTTGCCAGCGCAACCCTTTTCAGGTGCAGGAGAAATGCGTTCTTTGTTGGGTATAGTAGCTTTAAAAGGGTTGATATGTTGTTCAGGAACTTGTATCATCAAAGTGATCAGCTGTGGTTGTGTACACAGCTATGGTGAGGTCTCGTGCCTTGTTGATGGATCGGCGAGGTTCTCACCAAACTCTTCAAGTGCAAATATGTTCAGACTCATGCTGCTCTTGAACCATGCCTTATTTCCAGTGAAATATGCATAACTAGTGGTATCTCTACCACTCAGACTGTGGACGAAGGGCATGGCACGACACTGTAAAGGTCCCAGTGACACAATCATTTCATGGATATGCAAGTATGCATTCTGGGCTGTTCTCGTTCACAGCACTGGTAGATCTCCGAATTGCGCTGCAACATGGTAAGAAAAAAGATTAAATGAAAATTGGATCTATGTAGTGGTCAAGAGGGAAATTACGGAAGGGAGCGGGGCCTTCTTTTTATTTTAGCAACTCTAACTTAAATTTTAACTGGCACCAAAAGTACTATTTCACAGTAGCTGTTGCATTGTTTGGACCCACGCTGTAGATTTCCAGTAGCTAGTTGATCAGATTGTGCACCCAGGTTGTGATCTTTGAAGGTCCTAGATATCATTTCGGGTCCAATTTTTTGGCATGTCTAATTTCCCCCCAAAGGGAAGTTTGCTCCCTGGGTAAAATACAAAAATCAAAAGGTATTGAAACAAGATTGAACATTTAAAAGTTATTTACAAAAATCAGATATGATTGGTACAAATTCTGTTAAAAACATAAACCTTTTGAAATGTATCGAATACTTTTTGCACACATATATATATATATATGTATGTGTGTGTGTGTGTGTGTGTGTGTGTGTGTGTGTGTTTCCTCGCTTTTCGAAAGTTCGCTTCATGCAACTTTTTCACCGTGGAGTAATGGCTAGGAAGCGACTCTTGCAGGCGATTACAATTGTATGATCACCATTGGGTACCCTATTTTGTGGCCTTGTGCCAAACCAAGTTAAGCTTACTTCTCCTCGTCACGCGACCAACTCCACGACTGTTGTACAGACATACAAATTAAACGTGACTCGTTCTCCCAATGTCAAGTGGTCTAGGTCCCCGGCCTTAAATAGAAAGAAAGATGGATGACCCAAACAAGAGCCATTCATTTACGTGTTTTGTTTATGTATATCATCTCGGATAACAGGATTATTTGCGAATTCGATACATCCTGTTCGATCATCGCGAATAAGACAACGGGTCTGGTTAGTCGCTCAATAGAAACCGTCATGTGACCAATGTCTTTTTTAAAGCATATCTTGTTAGGGATGATCAATTAAAAAAATTGGAAAAGGGGGTGATCAATGATTAAAATACTTCTCTCGCCTTTTGTTGGGTGGTGATCACGAAAAAAGTCAGAATTAAAAAGAAAACAAGAGCCATTCCTGTCCATGTTTTTATGTATGTCATTCCGGATAATGGATGTTTTGCGAATTTGATACATAATAGTTGATCCACCCAAAAAAGAAAAAACAGTGACAGAAATTGGGCGAAAAAAGAAAATAATATTGTCTGATGCGGAGGTGTAGGCCAAACGGATAACGGCTTGGACTCAGCGAGCCGAGTTCAAATCCCGATTGGGACAGTTTGTGTTCACTTTGCATTAATACCCTTTGGAAAGGCATGTATCTACTCTCCTCCAAGCTATGGGTAAAATAGCGCAGAGTGAAGTTGGTTACAACACTTCGGGTGCTTGTCGCCTCTAAGTCTATTTGACATTTGACATATCGCAAATAGGCCGAGTAAGTAGCAATGGGATATGTGGTACCTGAGCAGAGACGACTGACGCCGTAGTCAGCGTACGGGCACTACTTGCTTTTTATTATCTGATGTTCTGTGATAAAATATTGTCATTTCTTTGTGAATTAACTGTTTATGTAAGGCGTGATATCACGAGTAGGATTTATTAAACAAATACAGGTATCCCCCGCGCCTTTCCACATTTTTGCTTTTACGAAAAAAGGCGAAAAGCGGAAATGGCGCTCAGCTCTTGTATTGCAGTGAGCAAAGTCGTCTCTCACTTACACCACAGTCTCCTGTTCCTCTCACCACCTCAACTTCCGACGACTTAAGCTAAAATACCATCATCACCATGTTGGGGGTTTGCAAATGCTCAAAATTAATGACAATTGCCTCTTCGGTTTACGCTATTTCGGCATACGAAAGGTTTTTACAGGGAGGCTCTACTTTCTAGCCAGGAAAACCAGCATATTAATAATTATCTGTTTCCTCTTTCATACATAAGTAAAATTTATCTTTCTTTTTGATTTCTGACAAAT
>VCCN01001356.1:2103111-2115254 GCA_006491835.1 Architeuthis dux | reverse complement strand
TATAATTATCATATTCTGTCGGATATAAAATTATCCATCATGGCCTGGCATACTGTCAAACTCACTACAATAGTAATGGTCTGCGAGATGAGCTTGTTAACCATTGTAAGCATAGGTTTAAATAACCATTAGCAATCTAATTTACATTAAGGGCATCACTGCATTTCTGTACAGTTTATTCCATCAAATGCATGGTTTATCTTTTCCTAAATTGTATACTATTAGAAACCACCAACCAAAACTGACACCAAAACTGTCAACATAGTTTTATTCAGTTTTTAACTCTGCCTGGCTGGCAGTGTATGTATCACGCGTACAGGCCGCCCCAATGGAGCTAGAGGGCTGAAAGTTTCAACATTTACTCCTAATTATGTATAGAAAAGAAATTTCCCCTCCTAAATAGATTTTTAGTGGGGGGGGGTTCAATTTGTAATGTAAGTTTATGCTAAATTAATCACTAGTTCGTGTTCGCTTGTTTTTTTTAAAATTCAGACATTTTTTTAGTGATCACTGTCCAACTAAGGGCGAGAGAAGTAACTTATTCATTTGATCACCCCTTTTTTTCTAATTTCTGTAATTGATCACTCCGAATACGGCATGCTGCCAAAAGACGTTGGTCACGTGACGGTTTCTATTGAGTGACTAATTTGATGTCTTTTTTATCTGAATTTCCTCAATTTTCGCTGTTCCCAACGCTGCCGAAAAGTGGAACATTTGATAGATAACCAGATAAGGTTATTTTTGTCAAACTCCTACTCAGTAGTTGATTTTATTTCTCCCTGGTAACAATAATGACAATGATAATGACAACAACAATCACCCTTACCAAAATTAGAACCTTTCAAGGCTGCCGAGGAGACTGAAATTGGGCATGCAACCTTATTTCAACCCCACTAGAAGATTTATTGGGGTCACCCGATCCCCTCTCCCCCACGGGTCAACTTTCTTTTTTCAGTTTATATCTAGAATTGCCACAAATTATATCTAGAATTATCTAGATTTCCATGCCATTTATCTAGAAAGATATCTAGATACTATTTTATTAAGTCCCCTTCCATGGCCAAAGATCTTTTTCGGCTAAAGGAAAACTGTTTTTACAAAAGTTGAAATATTTTCAAAACTTATCAGCTAAGTCATTTAAGCTTCAGTCAGAGTGGAGTTTGACTCTGAATCAGTAAGTCTTGTCTCTCTCTTGTTGTTCTTTCTTGTCACAACCATTTTACCGTATGTAGGACATACATTTTTTTTATCCGTGAACAGGTTTCCCCTGCTAACCGAAGGTAGGGCGTTCCTATGAAACCTTTCCTGAGCCGTAATTTCTAAGCGTTCCCAGACCCCCAAAATAACCATGCGTAAGATTTTTGCTACGATTAACAGTGCTGCAATGTTTGCAAAAAAATTATTACTTTAATTTTGAAAGGGCACGTAGGTTTAAGACAGGTTTTCAGGATGTTTTGAGTGCCTACAAAGAACTGTATGCTAAAATAATGCGTGGGACTAAGCAGTCAAGCATATTGTCGTATTCCAAGACTTCCACATCAGTCACAGCAGACGAATCTCGACCTTCGACATTGAGGTAGACAGACATAAAAGAATGTTAGTTTGGGGGTCTGGTAACACTGAAAATAATTTCCATATGAATTAATGGTAATTGCCTTTTTGCTTTACGCCATTTCGGTGTGCGTGGGGAACCTGTATTAATGTAAGTCTTTCGTAAAAGCAAAGTAGCGTAAAGCGAACCTTCGAAACGCGGGGGATACCTGTATCTATATCATGTTGGGAATTGGCCTTTTGGCAAGGATTAGTGTGCCAGGTCCCTGTTGGTCCGTCTCCCGGGCAGTACACCCCCATTACACTAACGACGAAGCGCCAGCGGTACGCCCTGATAACTGTGGTAAAGTTAGTAGGACTGTGCTATTATTAGAGTTCCTTGTGTCAAGTAAAGTTGTGCCCTTACGCTGGCTACGGTATCAGACGTCCCTGCCCGAGCTTCACATATCACAAGTTTTTTTCTGTCTCGGCTAGTTCGTCGAGGTTTGCGATATATGAAATAGACATAGAGGCGACAAGCACCCGAAGTGGCGTCACTCACTTCACCATACACATTCCTTGTGTGGCATGGGAATATACCTTGTCTGAAATTCAATGTGTCAAAGGCGTTCGGTGGTGTTGTGTTCTGGCATCCGGCAGAGGGCGTGACTGCCTTTCATCCAAAGCTGAAAGTGCAGATGAAATATGGCCGACATGAACAAAGTTTCTGGGAATGTCGGAATCTTTCAAGTAATCTAATCGAAAAGCCGGTCTTATCTAGTTAGAACCAACAAGTGCTTCTTGGTTTCTCTTACAAATAAGCCTAACCTCTGCCTGATTTGGATGACTGCTAAAAATTCCAGCCTGTTTCCCTCGAAAAGGTATTCATACGCTTTGCCTTTATCATTACTTAAACGGACCAACTGTAGATAGTCACTAAAGTGAGTAAGCAGTGTCCTTACGCTGGCTACAGCTTCAGTCATCCCTGCTTGGGAACCACATATCACATCACTACTTACTCGACCCGTTTGCGATATGTGAATTAAACTTAGAGGCGACAAGCACTTGCAGTGGCGTCACTCACTTCGCTGCAGTATGTTACCCATAGCGGGTGGGGGTGGAGATGGATTCACGACTTTCCCAAGGACATTAGTGCGAAGTGAACAGAAACTGTCCCAACCGGAGTTTATAGCTGGTCGGATAGACTAGAATGATAGTAGTGGTAAATGTCGTGCAAGCATAATTTTCAAGGCTAAGTAATTTGGATAGATAATGAGGGAAAAAGGGGTCTTAATTAGATTTTGTTCCGCTAAACATCAAAGTTGGGAGAGCATGCCTGCTTTGAAAATCAGCATCCGAAAAATCTTACTTTTACCCGGACTCGAACACTGACGACTGGCACCAGTTAGAAATACGCCACGAAGTAGGTCCAAATATAAATATCTGTATATTGGGCTGAGGAAAGTATATTTGTTAAGCTTGGGTTAGTCTGGCACAACACCACGGCTGTGAGGTATCCTGTGAGAATCGAACTCATTATACAAGCGAACTGATGTGAGTTTACTCATAATCACCCTACGGTAAACATCCGCTTACAAAATACAGTTGTACCTCTTTAATCCGGCAACCTTGGGACATGGCCATTGCCGGACTGCAGGAAATGCCGGAAAACAGAATATTTTTTTAATACTATTACGTAATAAATTTGAGCAGTTTGTAACGATTTAGCAGTTTGTAACGATTTGTAATAGTGTGGAAAATAGAATGATATATGTTTAACATAATTTCTATAAATTAAATAAATGAAATTAAATAAATGAAAATTATTCGTGGTTGCGTATACTTTTTAATTGTTTGTATTGAAAATAATTCATAAGATTCAGAAAAAATAATGAATACATGCCTAATTTATGCTAAACTAAACATCAAAGTTGTCGAATTTAAATTATTCGATTCGGTTTTAAACAACGGTTCGGTTTTATACATTCGGTTTAACGATTCGGTTTATAAACTGCCAAATTACAGTTTAAACCAGTGGTTCCCAACCGGGGGGGGGGGTAATCCAAGGGGGGAATAAGGCTTTATTATATTGTATTACAAATAAAAGTCCAGTCTAGAGATAGGGTTTTCTGCACTTCTATCTATCGAAGGCTCGAAATAAGCTCTAAGTTAAGAATGATTTAAGATGTGCTCTCTCACTAATAGACCCACACATTGAAGCACTAGTAGCACAAAAACAAGAACAGAGATCACATTTGTGTGTATATCAGTTACGATAGCAGAATTCATATTTTGTTTTAATAGACTGGAATTTCAAATGGTGTGTTCTAATTATTTTCACTTGCTTTTTTGAGCAACAAATACACAGCAGCAGCTGTACAATTATAAAATTAAACTAATTCTTAGTATGAAGCTGTCTAATTATACGTAAAATAAAGTTATTATTTAAAATTATTCTCTGTTGCAATTTAATAAATGGAAGGAGGGGAATACTAGTAATCTTATTGACAAAAGTGGGGAATGACTCGAACAGGTTGGGAACCACTGGTTTAAACCGTGGTTTGAAAGCGAATCGAAGACCTTTAGTGGCAGATCCACAAACTAATGGCGGCAGATTCAAAATGTGCCGGACTATGGGAGTTGCCGGAACACAGAGGATTAGACAGGTACAATTTGTATTAGATAACCAACATTTTGTTTGTTCTGAGTTTCCCTAATATGTATCTGTGGTTGTGTTGTGCAGGTGCAGACATATAATTCCATCGGCTGTGCTGAACCTGACACGTTTGAAGCGAATTAGATTACAAGCCCTGAGTTCAGCAGTTCCTAACCTGGGGTCTACGGTCCACTGGGGTTCCACAAAGATATTACTGGGGGTTCGTGAGCTTGTTGAGTTGGCAGAACTTTCTAAAGCCCTGGGTCCGTGAGAAAATTCATTCAAGTAAAAGCGCTCCTTGGTAATGAAAAGGTTGGGAGCCACTGTTTTAGTTCGTTATCATCATCATTGCTTACTGGCAGACCTTTACGAGAACCACATCTGATAGTGGCTAAAAGCAGCTAGATTATTATCACAATAATGAAAATAAATAGCAAAAAGTGGCTAGAACTGATATCCGATATCTAAAAACAATTTCTTATATCTAAATGAAACAAAAAATATCTAAATTTAAATATAAAATATCAAAGTTGGCAACGCTGAGTGGGGCCTTAATTCGGTCAATTTGGATGTCCGTTTTTTAATTTTTAATTGGACATACAGGTCAAGCACGGATACCAACTTCACCTTCACCAAAAGCTGTACGTAATTCTAAGGGTTGCTTCTGTTGCTTTTTATTCAAAGTTTACATTCGTACAGTAGGTGAGATCTCACAATTAACTTTTGGGTCACCATGTTGATTTCACTCGATACTACTGTAGATATACTCTTCTGAATGTTATCTGATATTAAATGATGTGTGTAGGTTTCATGTTGAAAATGATGTGTGTAGGTTTCATGTTACTGAAAATGTTTACAGACTGTTGAAGTCTGATGGGTCTATCTTTTCATAGATGATAAAAGAGAACTGTACAAACTTGCATAGCAAGTACTTTTACTTTAGAAGTGTTACTGATAGAAGAGGGCCATTACACACACACACACTGATTTTACTATAGAAATGTTTTGAAAATAAAAAATAAATGTATTGTCAGTGGTTACTGACAGAATAGGGCTATTATATGTATGATGTGAATGCATTGATAATGATTTTACTATAGAAATGCTATGGAAATCTGGGAGAAACGTATTGTCTAGGATAGGAATTAATGCATGTGTTATTGACAGAACACAACTATTATATGTATAATGTAAATGGGTTGATTGATTTGTTTAGCGGCATATCAACCCTTGATAGGTCATTTAATGCCGAAATCAGTTTTAAATTCAAAAAAGTAGTCCTGCGACTTTGGTGAAATCTTATTTTTTTAATTAGCGTCTTGCGACTTTGGTCAAAGGTTATTTTTTTACTAGAGTCTTGCGACTTTGGTGCAAAAACATGTGGCCCCTGTTTGGGGAGGGTCTTACCCCTCTTCAGGGGATGCAGTCGGCGTATTCTAGGTCCCAGCTGACAAGGCCGTTTTTAACTAGAGTCTTGCGACTTTGGTGAAAGGTTACTTTTCCTTAACTAGAGTCTTGCGACTTTGGTCAAAGGTTGTTTTTTTTTCTCTAACGTGTCTTGTCTTGCGACTGTGGTCAAAGTTTTTTTATTTTAATTAGTGTCTTGCGAGTTTGGTGAAAGAGCAGGTGGCCCCTGGTTGGAGGGGGGTACGGAGTCCCACCCTTCTGCAGGAGATGCAGTATTCTAGGCCCCAGCCAACAGGGCCAGATTTTACTATAGTATTGCATCAGGAAGAAAGGGATTGACAGTGATCAGGAATTAACGCAAGCTTGACTGACAGCATAAGGTGACATGTGTATAATGTAAATGAATTAATAACGACTTATCACATTTTTAAATTGTGGAATTTCTTTAAATGTTACGGTTGAGTTGAAACTACATCCTCTTAGCAACAACGATTACATTAAACGCCTACATATAACTGAGATGGGTTGTTTAACAGGTTATTAAACAGGTCTGGTTAGTCACTCAATAAAAACCGCCACGTGACCAACCAGCATGTCGTGTTGGGGGTGATCAATGAAAAAATTGGAAAAGGGTGTTGTCAATGAATAAGTTACTTCTATCGCCTATTGTTAGGCTGGGATCACTAAAAAAAGTCTGAATTTTTTTTTAAAAAGCCGTTTTCTTCTAGACATAATAAGGATTAAATGTATACATTTTCAGCCCTCTGGCTCCATTGGCGGCCTGTACGTGCGACACATACATACATACATACATACATACATACATACATAGCCAGCCAGTCAGAATCACTTAAAAACTGAAGAAACCTATGTTGACAGTTCTGGTGACAGTTTTGGTTGACGGTTTCTAATATCTCTGAACATGGATATTGTAACACAGAGAACAAACCAAGAACAATGTGTGCTCATGTCGATAAAAAAGACTCATTTTGTTTACTTTTTGCTATTTACTTCACATATTGTTACTCTCATTAGATTCATAAGCTAAGCTTAGCGTAAAAATGCCTTGCTGATCACCCACATCTTGGAAGTCACTTCAGAGCATTTCAGACCAGACGCACGCAGATGTGGTGCCATAGCCAATGGGGTTTTACCTCATGGGGCGTGGTACTGAAACCTCAAGACCAGCGCTCTTATGTCTTTGCGACAATCGTTTCGAGGACTAAAGATAATGTTTTGAGGAAGTTCCTGCCCCACACGTTCGCGTGGGAGGTTCCCCCACGTTAAACCGACCTTGTGTCACATCCTGTTCTCGTGGGGGTTCGGCTAAATAGCTTAGCGTAAAACAAGGCCAAATAGTGGGAAATGACGGTTAGGAAGACAGCCTTGCACCAATTTACCAAATGGGGAGGATCTGCTTTCCTACCTTGAAAATCAGTATTCGAAATGTCCCTTTTTTCTTCCTAGGCCCGAATGCCTAACACAATTATGCAATTATCTCAGCCAAGAAGCGATATTCATTCGCCTCCCACGACGTCGACTATAGTGTGTGGACCCTCACGAGTAGGTGTGGGTAGTGTCATAAATTGTCTTGTTCCATCAGCAATTTCCTTTGAGTTGCCTCAGGGATAGACAATGACCTCACTCCTTCAAGTGCAATGGGAAGGGGCAACCTGTGGGTGGGTACGGGAACTAGACCAGTGGTTCTTAACCTTTTTACCACCACACACCCTTTAGCAGTTTGACCGTGCCTCTACGCCCCCTCTTCGCATCTTTAAACAAATGATTAGTTTGAAATGGGTACTGCAAATATAGAAAAATTAATTAATTTTGATATACAGTATCGCCCATAAATAAGTACACCCCTACCACTATGTTATAGAAATTTAATTTTCTTCTAAACCAAATATAGCAGGATTTTATTATTTCTAGTGGAACATTACACAATCGAAACGGATATTATCAGGTATTATTTATGACCAAACTCTACAGCATTCAAACTCAGGCGCAAAATATGAATATGTTGCCGTCCAAAGATGAGTACAACACTACGAAAAATATTTTTGGCATCAGAGTTTCAATGCTGTAGAGTTTGGTCATAAATAATACCTGATAATATCCGTTTTTGATTGTGTAAAATTCCACCAGAAATAATAAAATCCTGCTATGTTTGGTTTAGAAGACAATTAACTTTCTATTAAAAAGTGGTAGGGGTGTACTTATTTGGTTTAGAAGACAATTAACTTTCTATTAAAAAGTGGTAGGGGTGTACTCATTTGGTTTAGAAGACAATTAACTTTCTATTAAAAAGTGGTAGGGGTGTACTTATTTATGGGCGATACTGTATAATGTTCATCATGATATTATGCAAACACTTGTAAGATTCTCCTAAAATAATTAGTTTTCCTGTGGGCTCGCGCCTTCCTTTGAAATTATTCACGGCCCCACCCCCTAGGGGGCATACCTCCCCGGTTAGGAACCACTGAGCTAGACATTCAGTTGTTTTGCTTCACGGTCAAAAGGCTGAGACAACCAAGAAGCAGGTTCAAATATTCTCTAAGCTAAGCTTAGTCCAGTACAGGTCCAAATGGACAGAACAGGGGCAGAAAGATTGTATTGCGTCAATATTTCATGTATGGAGGATCTGCTTGCCTAACTGTCTGCTTTCTCATCCGCCTGTCTTGAAAATCAGCATTCGAAATATTGTCTGCAAAGAGTTTGGTTCAAATGTTTACTAAGCATAGTACGGCAGAAGGCAAATGATTGTCGGAAGATTGCGTTGCGCCAATTTACCAAGTGGGGAGGGACTGCTTGACTACCTGCACGCCTTGAAAATCAGCATTCGAAACTCTGTTTTTACCTGGTCATGAACGTAGCACCGATGGGAAATACGCAACTCTCTCAGCCAAGAGGCAGACCCCGGCCATCCTTTTTGGGAATATCATGGACAGAGCATGTAACAAATGGTGAAGTTTTGAGGAGAATAGGAACTACAAAGAAACTGTTGCTAACAATAAGAAAGATGCAGAATTGGGGTGGGGGATAATAAGGAAACGAGGTTTGGAGAACTTGACGCTCACCGGGCGCATAAAAGGCAACAGAAGCGGAGGTAGGCAACGAGCAGGGTTGCCAGATATGTCCGAATTTCGCCCTGAAATGGACATCCAAAATTGTCCGATTTAAGGCCCAACTCAGCGTTGCCAACTTATATATTTTATATCTAAGTTTAGATATTATTTCGTTGCGTTTAGATATAAGAAACTGTTTTTAGATATCGGATATCAGTTCTAACCACTTTTTGCTATTTATTTTCATTATTGTGATAATAGTCTAGCTGCTTTTAGCCACTATCAGCTATTTTTAGCCATCATTTTTTTCTGTCCAAATTTGACCGATTTGGAGCAGGGTTGATCAGGTTTGTCCAATTTTAGCTATTTATTGTGATAATAATCTGGCTACTTTTAGCAACTATTTGCTATTTTAGCCATCAATTGTTTCTGTCCATATTTGACCGGAGCAGGGTTGACCTGCTTTGTCCATTTTTAGAAAACTCGTGTCCGATTTTGAGAAAACTAATCTGGCAACCCTGGCAGCGAGTAACGCACTTGTATGGGTTAAGAAAGTGGAAGGCAGAAGGAGTACCAGAAAACGTAAAGGAGCAAGAATTGTTGAAAGCCACAACAGAAACGAAACTGTGGAGAGCCATGATCGCCCACGTCCTGAAGGGACATGACACATAAAGCCAGAGAGAGAGAGGGGGAGAGAGAGAGAGAGAGAGAGATTATTTCTATCACGCAAACTCATGGAGCAAATGTGTTTTTTTATTCCTAAGCAAACAAGGTGTCGAGTTAAACGGCACTAAATATTCTGCTATTTTCATCTTGAGGCAAAAGTTGTCTAACGACATATGGACATGGTTCCTATGAATGAACGAAGAAAGAAAGAAAGAAAGGAAGGAAGGAAGGAAGGAAGGAAGGAAGGTAGGAAGGAAGGAAGGAGGGAATAAAAGAATGAATGCATTGACATTTGTGTCTCGTCCGCTGGGTCACTCATTCATAATTCTTAAATTTAAACTAAAACACTCCTTAGTTTGCATTCCCACGTGACCTAATGCCCTCTTATACAACCTACATAACTTTCATAGTATTATCAAAGCTCACAATTTACGCCTGTGCGTCACTCAATGGACGCCAAGTGTTTTTAAAATATAAGTTAAGAATCGAACATGCATTTTCTCATGTGCATACAAAGACGGGTTTTAAATGTTTTTCTTCCATCTCCCACGTATACTTCTAGGTATCGTGGGGGGTGGGATGGAGACGGGCAGTCGATGGCTTGGTGGGTCGCCTCTGTGTCGGACAGGCCATGGGACTTGAGCATTCCAATGCCACGCCCTCGATCCAACGCCTGCGAGGTCGTCCTCTTGCCTCTCCGTTTTCGTCCACCCGTTTCACTCTCCCCTGTTTTACACGGGTAGTTCTCATGTTTTAGTGGTGAGCATCTGTTAACTCATTCTTTGTTGGTTTTAAGACGGGAAACAGAAGGATGAACCCCAGAGACACCAACTATGTAACTACAAATGTAGCTAATACATTATTTAAACACATAAAGATGTGTTTATATTATTTAATTCTAAGAGCGCCTCGCCGTGGCGTCATGGTTACTAAGCTACCGCATATATTCGTGTATAAAACGCACTTTCCCCCTATATTCTTTAACCTAAAACTTACGGATGCGTTACCCCTTTTTTCCTGGCCAATCCATGTGTGGTCATATTCCGGACGGCTGTCCGAAAGTACAGTATCGCCCATAAATAAGTACACCCCTACCACTTTTTAACAGAAATTTAATTTTCTTCTAAACAAGATTTTATTATTTCTAGTGGAATATTATACAATCAAATCGGATATTATCAGGTATTATTTATGACCAGACTATACAGCATTCAAACTCTCTTGCCAAAAAATATGAATATGTTGCCGTCCAAAGATGAGTTCGCCACTACGAAATAAAAAGATTTTTGACAATAATATCCGTTTTGGTTGTGTAATGTTCCACTAGATATAATAAAATACTGGTATGTTTGGTTTAGAAGACAATTAACTTTCTATTAAAAAGAGGTAAGTTGTACTTATTTATGGGCGATACTGTAAGTTATATCATTGTCCAACTAATTGATGATGTGTAACAATGAGTTTAAATCTCTATATACTGAAAAGTCAGTGTGTATTATACACGAGAGAGATTTTTTTTTTCCAGGATTTTATAGCCCATAATGAGGGGCGCGTATTATATACGAGTGCGTATTATACACGAATATATACGACTAGTTGCACATTACGAAACAATGTGGAGAGAATTGGTCACAAATATGCTGACAATATGCCGCCTCTTTCAATTTGCTCACTCTAGAGGTGTTCTTTATCAACTATCTGGATCGTCCTCATTCCAGAGAGTATAATTTTTTCCCCTATATATGATCCGCCATACCCGATTTTTAGGAAAAAGGTAATAATTCCACAGCGGAAATAATTCCACAGCGGAAATAATTCCACGGCGGAAATAATTCCACAGCGGAAATAATTGCTAGTTAGTCCATTTAAGTAGATTTCTCAAATGACATGCAACATTATATTGCTTTTTAAAACTACTTTATTAAATGTCAAATTTCTCTATTTCTAAAATTTTAAATAAAACTAAACCTTATGCATACATAGCAAAACTTATGCAAAAGTTTACTGACGCCACTTAGCGCATTCTTTATTTAAATTTTAAATCTGTCTAGTAATAGAATTTTAATATATTTATCATATACATATGTATAGGATATGTACATAGAGCCTCTTTTGCTTTTTTTTGTTTTAAATATAGAAAATTAGATTTGTGGAATTATTTCCTGGACCCGATTTTTCTACCTCCACTTTCGATATGGCTTTCTTATGTGACCCCAAGTCTGACGTAAATGGACAGTCGGTTTCTCCCCGACATTCTTTCCCTCATTTGCATGGGATGTTATGAATGGAATCTTTTGTTAAACACGACTCCCGGACAATTGCTGCCGAAGAACAAATTCCCTCTGAGGATAATTTTCCCCAGGGACAATTACCCCCGAGGACATTTGCTCCAAGGGCAATTGCAAAGGGTAAAATAAATGATAAATTATTACACTGTTTTGCATTAATACATATACAATTTTATATGAATTTCTATAAAACCCTAGCCCTAACATTGATTCATTCAATCCTAACCCATTTCAAACATTTTTGGTGAAAATTGTCTTCGGGTGAAATTGTCGACAGAGGGAAATTGTCATTTGGGGCCAATGGTCTGACACCGTAAGGGAAGCTGCAAAGAGAGGTTGTGTTAATGGAAATTGGTTCTAGAACAACTCCCCCCTGAATAATTGCCCCCTAACAATAGCAACTGTAAAACCAAAGTTAAATTTGTGGAAATCAAGTAGCGGGACATTTAAATGCTCACACCTCACAAGGGAGCAATTGCCAAGAGTAATTTATCTGGAGGGCAGTTATCCAGGGGGCAGTTGTCCTAT
>VCCN01001356.1:1952708-1981117 GCA_006491835.1 Architeuthis dux | reverse complement strand
ACAAACTAGATGTATAAAAACAATCAGAAATAACACTCAAATTTCAATATACAAAATATATCAAATTTAGATTTTAGCCATTTTTAAAGACAGTTTTAGCTGTAAATAACAAACAATACTTGGCAACAATGGTCTCTTCCCTTATTCGGCCTGCATGCCTATTTTGTCGGCAAATTATAAGCCTGCACCCGCCAATAAAAATCATTAGGTACACCCCTGTTAGAGTGGATTTGGTTCCAGTATAAATCCATAATTGGCAACCTGACATAAGTAGTATGTCTATACAGTAGGGCAAAGAAATCTCTTTTCCTCAACCACCGAGTCTCTGCTCGTGTTTGATTTATATAGGGTGGCGCAAAAGTCACTTTCCATTTTAATACTTAAGCAACTTTTTTAATGAAAAAAATAAAGAGATTTTCCCATTAAATACATTTATTTTGGACCTTGGAAATTACTTTGAACTAATTGTGGAATATGTCATTCCGAAAATGCATTCCATTTTCAGCTTCACAGATTAATTTCATCTTACAACCAAATCACATTCGATACACCAGTTCTCGTACGATCACAGAAGTTAAGCAACATCAAGCCTGGTCAATACCTAGATGGGTGATCACTTGGGAATACCAGGTGTGGTACGCAAGAATGGTGAATTGGATGTCGCCTCTAAGTCTGTTTCACATATCCCAAGCCGAGACAAGAGAAACTTATGATATGGGAAGTAATGAATGGCTGATGCCGTAGCCAGTGTAAGGGCAATGGCTAGCTAGATTAATTTTACGTGGATTAGAAATTAACTGGCCGCCACGTTCATCAGATTAAAACACACTCAATATTTTGTCTTTTGGGATTATCTTAAACCAGGAGTTTACATAAACAAACCCCAAACACTCTAGGAATTGAAGAATAATATTCAACAAGAAATTAGAGCATTGGAGCCAGATGCATTACAAGCTGTCATGGAACATTGCCTAGAAAGGGTTCGACTCGGTGAAGCTGAAAATGAGAGGCATTTGCAGGATGTTATGTTCCACAATTAGTTCAAACTAATTTCCAAGGTCCAAAATAATATATCTAATGGGGAAAATGTCATTACCTTTGATACTCACTGGGTACAATGCTGTTGTGGTCCTTTTCAAGACTAACCTATGCTTAGTAAGTAACTAGGGCGCCTCACCATGGAGCAGTGGTTAGCAAACTAGTCTCACAGACCACTACTACTGTAGTGAGTTCAATCCTCACTGGATACCTCATAACTGTCTTTTTCTTTTTTTTTCTTTTTCTTTCTTTTTAAAAAATCTACTCTAATAATGTGATTTTCTTGGTTCACTGTCCATAATACTAGACTCTTCCACTGGGGGGGTGGGGTAAAATTTTGCTGAAAAAATATACTTCCTACTCACTGTTTCAAATTATGCACTCTTCCTGTTAAACGAATTCAGCATTTTTTTCTTAAACAAACAAAACATATCAATCCTTATATATTCATGAATTTTCCACTGTGATTAACAAGTAGATCATATGTAAAAAAATGGATCATGACACACATTGTATAGCAATGATTGTCAAGCTGGTTCAGGACGTATGTCATGTAGCAATAATCAGCAAGCTAAAGTTAGTGGGTTCAATCCTCATTTGATCTCCCACTATTGATGGTCTGATACAAAACTTCTGTGTTAATAAATAATATGAAAAAAATGAATCTAGAAACATATTGTATAGCAATGATCAGCACTCTTATTCGATCATTATACAGTGAAGTGAAATTTATGCACTGTACAACATAAGATACCATTGTACCAATATGTGCCCTAGGAAGATGCAGAAGAATAGATGGATAGATAGACAGATAAATAAATAGATAGATAGACAGACAAATAAATAGATAAATAAATAGATAGAAAGACAGATATATAGTTGGAAAGATAAATAATATAGACAGGTCGATAAACAAATAAATAGATAGAAAGATAGATAGATATATAATTTAGTTAAAATAATGTAATAAAAATGAGATGCGCTCTCCGAGTGCCTAAATTGGATCTAGGAAGGGAAGGGGCGGGGGAAGCGTACATCAATTGGTTCCCTTGCACTGCAATATTTTCATCCACAGACGAAAATGATTGTCATAACAAAAAGGTATGTTGATAAAGGTCAAATATGCAGCGAAATGATGGTAGCGATACTTTTTAAAAAATAACTTACGATTAAAAATGTAGGTAGGAGCACATTCTTTTATGAAAGGCTAATAAAATGTTTGACGAGATAAACAAAGTATGTTTATGTTGGATTGGTAAAATTAATCAAATGTTTCACAATTGACAATAACGGTTAAACAAAACAAAGTATGTTTATGTTGAATTGGTAAAATTAATCAAATGTTTCACAATGGACAATAACGGTTAAACAAAACAAAGAATACATTTATGACTGAATAATTTACATAGATAGGAATTTTGGAGCCCAAAAAATAGAACAAAGAGATATTCATTATAAAAGGGGTTGGGACTCTAGTATCGATGACAGAACACCTAAGATTTGAGACACGGTTCTGATCCGGACACAGTAAAACGCTGATTGCCACTGTAACTAGCCAATCTCATAATTAGTCTCACGTTTTAGAGGCTGCTCAACCCTCTCTCGTGGCTTGAATACGGAATTACCCGACAGTGCTGTATAAGTCAGAAAACAAAAAGGAGATATTATTTTTGATAAACCTGGCTTTGCTTCTTCTTCTCTTGATGAGTCTGCGAGTATTCCTTTCAGCACATCATACCAATTCCAAAGACACAACACAGTTCAAAGCCCATAACGTAACACCATGACAGATACATATTTACCTAAACCTCTTTATTGTACATACATCTTCCTTGCCGTTCCGAAGAGAAAGGAACAAATGTCATCCATTACATTTCTTTCACTAAGTCATTTGATCAATCCAGCATGATGTCTGCTCTTTTACCTTCTCTTTCTCAACTTCCCTGTCTGGGGAACTTGAAACAAACATGGCATATACACTGCGTTCTCTTTAGCAAGTTAACAATAACATGACAGAAATTTTTGCCATTCTCAGTTGAGCCATATTCTTGCATTGACTGAAATTCTTGTCATCCACAATCGATTTTAAGCTCTAATGTGGATGTATCCACGATTTAAAAATTTTTTTAGCAAAATCTTTTTTTATGCAGCATCAGTATTCTCAGTATTTTCTCTGGCTTTTATATTTGCTTTTATACACAAAATCAGGGGTCTTCAACATGGGCGGTACTGCCCACTAGTGGGCGGTAGTTTGTGATTTTAAATGAGTGGTAGTTTGTTTTGAAGAAGAAAAACTTTTATGTTAGGTGGGTGGTAGCATATGTCAAAGTGGCCGGTGAGAGAAAAAAGGTTGAATACCTCTGCTCTGATTTTTTAATCCTTTAAGTAGGTCTGTCGAATCTTCCCTCCAACTCTGATTCTACTTTCAACACCTCAACTAATTATAAATGTATATTAATTAGTAATAACTTTTGGGTCCTGATGCATAAAATTTTTTTTCTATCTTGAGTTACAAAAAATATTTGAAAAAGAACACTATAGCGAATCAGCACTAAACAGGATTACATTAAGCGGTGTATTCAGGGTCGGTGCCAGACTATTTTGCATCCTAGGCAAGTCTAGCTACTTACACCCCTCCCCCCCAAAATAAATTGCCAACTTTGATTCTTAAAAACAGATGTTTTGAGGCCACCCCAAAAATGAGACTTTTGCTCTATATTTCAAATTGAATTTTATTGTTCGTTAACAAAAGATAAATGAGAAAAACAAAGACATTTTTGGGAGTTTTCTGGTATTTACTTGATCTTCTTTTAAATTTTTCTCCTGGAAGGTAGGTACCACGCCCCTTTGAGGCCTGCGCCCGATGTGGCTGCCTAGTTTGGCCTAATAGGCAGCACCGGCCGCCCTGGGGGTATAACTGTATCCATAACTGCTGTTCACAGTTTGAATAAATCAAATTAACTATCCCCTGTTACCACTAGATAATCCCCGAAAAGTGAAAAATGAATTTGAAAAAAAATACAGGTCTGGTTACTCATTCAATAGAAACCATCATGTGACCAATGTCTTTTGGCAGCAGGCTGTGTTGGGAGCAATCAATTAAAAAATTGGAAAAAGTGGTGATCAATAAATAAGTTACTTCTCTCACCTTTTGTTGGGCAGTGATCAGTAAAAAATCTGAATTTTTAAAAAACAAACATGAATGCTGTCGGACACAAACTAAGGGACCAATTTAGCATAAACTTACATTGCAAATTGAACCCCACATTAAAAATCTATATAGGGGAGGAATTTTCAAAAACAAAACAAAAAACATTTTTTTGAACATAAATGTTTAAATTTTCAGCCTTCTAACTCCATTGGTACAGCCTGTATGTGTGATACATACATAACCAGCCAACTTAAAAACTGAAGAAACCTATGTTGACAGTCTTGGTTGACGGTTTCTAATTACTTACATGTAGATATCATAAATTGTACTTGAGGAACTAGAACCAGTTCCAGTTGGTTTGCAAAGGAATTTTTGAAATGCTGCGTTCGTGTGCGAGCCCACCAGGGGCAGTAACAGCTGGAAACTGAATTGGAGCAGAACACATTTCATTGCCACCACCGCTAGCAGCCAGTACTTGCTCCATACTGATACCAGGGTCCCTTGAACTGATGCTGATTTGAAGAATCCTGTATCCAGGGCTGAATTTAACATTGATGGGGCCCAGTGCATAACATTTCTTGGGGGACCCTTCTATTTTTGTATGTAGCGATTATTTCCAAACAAATCGAAACAAAAATGAAATATTCATAAAATTATCATGTTTAATTTAACATATAGTCTTTTATAGATCAATAGTCTATCTCTATGTAACATAATAAATCCTCAAGGTCCTCAAGGTAACCATAGAGACCGAATTTAATATAGATGGGGCCCAGTGCATAACATTTCTTGGGGGCCCTTCTATTTTTGTATTTAGTTATTATTTTCAAAAAAATCAAAACAAAAATGAAATATTCATTAAATTATGATGTTTAATTTAACATAATATCCTGGATCAATAATATATCTCCTATGTAACATATTAAATCCTCAAACAAATTGAAACACTGAAAAACATTGAAAATAAAAAATATTTTTCTAAAACATATTTTTGGGGGACCCCTAACTTCTTGGGGTCCTGTGCAGTTGCACTGTTTGCACTGCCTTAAGTGCATCCCTGCCTGTATCTCAATTTACCATATTTTCACTCGGTCCTTTTAATTACTAAGTAATGTTCTTCAACTAGGTTCATCTTCTATATGCATTTACTAAGCTTAGCTTTGTCTGGCACAAGGCCACAAGTATGTGGGACACTTAGTATGGATATAGGTATTTACTTAGCTTAGTCTGGCACAATACAGTAGTAAAGGGTATTTACTAAGCTAAGTCTAGCACAAGGTTACAAGTGTTATGCAACTTAATGGGTGCATTACACTTGTGGCCTTTTTTTAGAGACCATCAACCCAAACTGTCAACATAGGTTTCTTCAGTTTTTAAGTTGGCTGGCCGGCTATGTATGTATGTATCATACATACAGGCCACACCAATGCAGCTAGAGAGCTGAAAACTTAAACATCTACTCCTTATTATGTGTAGAAAAAATGATTTTCTTGTATTTTTAGAGGGGAGTTCAATTTGCAATATCAGTTTATGCTAAATTGGTCCATTAGTTTGTATCTGGCAGCATTCATATTTGTTTTTTGTAAATTCGTACTTTTTTAGTGATCACTGCCTAACAAAAGTCGAGAGAAGTAACTTATTCATTGATAACCCCTTTTTCCAATTTTTTAATTGATCACCCCCAACACAGCATGCTGCTAAAAGACGTTGGTCACGTGCCGGTTTCTATTGAGTGACTAACCATTTTTTTTTCAAGTGCCTAGTAGATAACTCCAGTTCAGTGCATCTTAAACTGATGAATGATTCACCCAAGGGTGAATTAAATTATTTTGGGGGTAAATGAAGCCTAAACGACGGATTTTTCCCAGATATTTATATTTTTTCTCTACGCAAAAAAGTATTTTTTTTGTGGTAAACATCCACACAATAAGAAAACATTGTTTCTAAGAATCTAATTCTTAGACTGTGGTTTACTCACTTTCATCATCAGTCTTTTAATGTCTGTTGTTGGACATAGACCTTCTCCCAAGATTCTCCAGACCTCTTGCTCGTAGCGAGGTGGCGCCAATATCTCCAAAACCTATTTAGGTTTTTTTTACTCCTAGTGTTTTTTACATATTTTTAAGATGATGTTCAAAAACTTGAATAAAATAAATACGTAAGAGTTGATTTATGGCTTTTGCTCATGATACAAAATGAATTCTGCATAAAATGATACACAAGAGAGAATAAGACGAAAGTGATTAAAAGCAAGAAAATCTTTCTGAGGGTGAATGAAATTTTTATGATAAAGACTTGAGGATGAATGACACTGAAATAGTTGCTGGACAAAATAAAGGGTTCTGTTCAAAATTTCCAGAAGATTACTGGATGTAATATACACCTGATGAAAACTAAAGAGTACATTGGCCAAAACAACAAGATGAGGATGCTAACCGGGAAGAATCATTAAATTATAATAATACCTCATCTTAATCTTTAGGACTGTATTAGGAAGGCCGGAGAATGCATCAGCCAAAATATTGTGATTACAAACAATAGAGGTTGAGATGCTCAAATTAGGGCATAAATGCTCACTCATTCTTGACAATAAAGATTCGCTGATATTGTCTTGCTCAAGAGTTTCTAATAGATTAAACCTACTATTATTCTATTGACTGCTCACTAAGACTTTACTTTTATTAATCACTGCTACCCACAACACAAGTTTATTGCTGGGTTTAGGTTATTCATGTGTTCTCACATTTATATGTATCTATCTATGCATCCAGACTTTGCTCAGCCCTAACCATTCATAGTAGAAATTTGCAATTTTGCAAACACACTCCCCTCAATGAGTAGGGAAAATGCTTTTTTTGCTTTTTGAAAATTCTCCCCTAATTAGGTTTTTAGAGTGGGGTTCAATATGCAATGTAAGTTTATACTAAATTGGTCACTAGTTTGTGCCTGCTTGTTTTTTTTTTAAATTCAGACCTTTTTTAGTGATCCCAGCCCCCAAAAAGGCAAGAGAAGTAACTTATTCATTGATCACCCCTTTTTCCAACTTCTTAATTGTTCACCCCCAACACAGCATATATGGGTGGCAGTGATTCATAATTTCCCTTGGAATGCTGGTTTATTTATTTTTTGTTCAGATATTAGGACAAACTAATATTTGTAACTGTGAAAATGCCCCATATCAAAAACAGCTTTTTTTATTGTCTCATATCAGCAGGGCCGGATTAAAGCCACTTGGTGCCCTAAGCACAGCCCCAAAATAGTGCCCCCCCCATCTCGGCCATCCCATTGCTTAACTAATAAGATTTTCAAAAATGAAAAATTCCTGAAGATATGAAGATCATATTCTTTCAAAATACATAAGAAAAATACATTCTTCTACAAAAATATCCTACTTCACTAAACCGAATCTTTATCAATGAAACTTGTGCTTGCAAAATGACCAGTTTCCTTCAATATTGAATGTTTGAATTAACACTATATACAAGACAAAAAAATAAAATTTTAAATTTTAAATTTCATGTTAAACAACTTTTAATAATTTAAATCAGGAAACTGCAAGAAACATGCTCTTTTGAAGCCCTAAGCATGTCGGATTATTCTACATAATGGTTAATCCAGCGCTGACTGTCGGGTCCATACCATTCTGACAATTCTTGTCTAAATTTTGTTAGACAGTGTGTATTAATTATTGTGTATGATATGGTCGAACTATTTCCCTGTCTATGTGTTCATTTGTTCACAAAGCAAACAGAAGCAACTCGGAATTTGACACAGAAACACAATCCCGATTGACAGGAACTTATATACAAAAAATGGATGTGATGTGTCCAGTCCAATCAGGTATACATTCTGGGAAGTGATTTCACATTCTAGAACCAGGTACACCCAGCGAAGGCCAGAGGGTACACAGCCGAAACGTTGTGAACAAATGAACATATAGACAAGGAAAATAGTCCGACCATATCATACACAATTTTTTAAATTGTTTTCCTATCAACATTTCAGTTAAAAACTTCTGAGTATCATCTGAAGTTCTGGGATAATGTATTACTACAGATGCTGACAATTAAAATATCATTAATACTCAGGCATATACATTTCTGCAATTAAAGTATATAATTTTGTTAAAGTAATTTATTACCTATAGAATGTATCTATTTAAGTAAGATACAAAGGCAAATGAAACTAACATATCTGTTGTTATTATCATTACTGATTACTTTTTCTATCTGTCTATATTCCTGTGGTCTACAACCACTATGAATTTTTTTTCTTTCTGACTTGTGAGGGAGGAGTAAAGAATGAATGTCAGTTATAGTGAAAGTTGAGTCCCTTTTGCTCCGATTCAAGCAAAAGCACCCTCTTCCATTCCTACCCTTGTTCATTACATTGCAAGGGTGGGTGTAGAGGAAGAAGAAAAAGCATGAAAGATGTGAGGAGAATTTAAATTTTATTACTGTCAGATACTATAGTGGACAGCAATTGAGTCCTGGCCTTCTTTACTCAAACATCAAAAGAGGAAAGTAGTAATAAAACTCAAGAACATGTTAAAACAAAAAAAAATCAACAAGATTTATTGGTGTGTGAAGACACCAGGGAAGAAATGAGTAATAATCCGAAAGCATTGCCAAGCCATTTGAACATGGGGCGCATGCCCCACAAGGGTGCATTTTGAATACATGCGCGGGAACAATTTGAAATTTGGGTGTGAAGAGCAATGCTACGGCTTAACTGATTAATTCTTAATCATAAAACACTATTAATTCTTAATTACACAATACTATTAATTACTAATTCTTTTTGCAACCACAGCAGTATAAACAATAAAGAGATGGCTCCATGCACAATGACACCAGACTTGTGCTTGCACTGACACCAGTATTTTGCTTGGAAGCCATTACTAGGGATAAATGTATTACTAGGGGTAAATGTATTACTAGAGGTAAATGTAAGCAAATTAGGCCAGGAATTTTACAAAATCGATGGAACAGTAACAACCATGGCAGTATAAACAATAAAGAGATGGCTCCATGCATAATGACACCATTAGCCACTCAGTGAACTAGTGTGAGTGCTGCGAGAAATTAAAGTGCTTGCTCATCATTTTGTCTGGATTAAAAGAGGAACCAGACCATCAACTGCCGGAAAATCAGTGTTGTACCTGTAATGACAATGCTTCATCTAAGAACTTCAAACAACTTAAGACTATTACGTCTATTATTACTACTAGGTGTAAACAGCAACAAAAATAAGATGGAAGAAAGACAAGAAAGAAAAATGAATAATTTGCTTCACTTAAGAATTTGAGACAACTTAAGACGAATGCCTTTATTATTCTATGAAGTATTTTGACTTGTATCCTTATCTTTATTGTATCCATCACTAAATATGGACCTGTGCACTTTCCAACCATCCTCTTGCTGAGATATATCATTATTGCATGAATTATTTGGACCAGTATCATCCTCCATCCCATGTTTTGATCCCAATATTTCAGCCTGTATATTAGAAACTGTCAACCAAAACTGTCAACATCGACATAGGTTTGTTCAGTTTTTAAGTGGGTCTGGCTATCTATGTATGTATCATGCATACAAGCCGCACTAATGCAGCTAGAGGGCTGAAAATTTAAACTTTTACTCTTTATTGTCTAGAAAAAAGTTGTTTTTTTCATATTTTGAAAATTTCCCTCCAAAAATAGGTTTTTAGCGGGAGGTTCAATTTACAACGTAAGTTCATGCTAAATTGGTCCCTTAGTTTGTGTCCAGCAGTGTTCACGCTTATATTTTGAAAATGAGGACTTTTTTAGTGATCACTGCCCAACAAAAGGTGAGAGAAGTAACTTATCCATTGATCACTCCTTTTTCCAATTTCTTTAATTGATCACCTCCAACATGGCATGCAGCCAAAAGACGTTGGTCACATGACAGTTTCTATTGAGTGACTAACCAGACCTGCTTATTCTTCAGTCTTTTTGGTATTTTCTGAAATTCTAGGATGAAGCATTGTCATTTATTTGATGAGTCATACTGACCAGTATCCTTGTCATTGTTATTTTGATCATATTGTTTTTGTTGGTTCCTTCTCCAGTCTGGTAGCCTCTTAATTCACTCACAGGGTTAGATTGTTCTTCTTTCTCTTTACTGTCACATTCAGGGTCATCTCTAGGTACTGAGACATGTTTCACTTAATGATTCTTCAATTGAAGCTACCTTTATCTTTCCACAAAGCAGTTTTTTCCTTTGTAGGACCTCTTGATTCTCAAACCAGCAAACCAAGTTTGTATATCTCTGCCAACGAAGTTGGAGAGGTATATGTATTTGGTCATGTCCACACAGTATCCCTAAAGGTTCTCAATGAATTTCAATTAAATTTTGTGGAAGAGCCATGGGCTAAAAAAAAAAGTAATTACATTTTGGGGTGGATCCAGGAATTTCTTTTCAGTTGAGTTAATGTAAAGCATTGGCAGAGGTATGCACACTCTGAGTGCTTTCTAGTTTGTTTTTATGCTAACTAACAAAAAGACTTAAACCCATGATTTGTTTGAACTAATATCCTTATCCTTGTTAGTTTTATCACTGTTTTGGATTTATAATTGTGTGAAATTCCAATATGCGTCATTATCATTATTCTAAGAATTGTTCAGACTAATATCCTCATCTTTATTTGTTTTATCACTACATTTTGGCCAATACTTCATCTCAGAACTTTAGACAACACTGGAGAGTGCATGTAGTGATCAAAACAACAAAGATGAGGATGTTGGTCACTTTGGTCAGTGTAAGTAACTTCTTCCTAACAGAAACTCTCTGGGGAAAAATAACTACCAACTAGGACAGATGTATAGTTAGATATTGTGGCGGGGGGCTTTGCTCCTTGAGGAGGTCCCCTCCAACATTTTTGCTTGTATTAGTATTATTTTAGTAACACAATTTGAATTTTTGTACTTGGGGAATCACAGCTCACAGCAACTTATCCTGACCCCATAACTTTTGATGGTTGGGCTCCCTTCAATAATACCAGTACATCAGATTCAATGTAATATTTTGATCCTTTATTTCCTATTTGTTTCTGTGAGTGGCTATGTTAAAAAGTAGTGGTTGCTAATTGTACCAGTTTCATTGTGGGATATGGCATTACCATTCATATCAGTCTTTATAGAATTCTCTTAAAATTCACTTCTTAAGAAAACTGCAAAACGTTGTTGGTGGATGGAAATATGAAGTTGCCTGAAAGATGACGGATTAATTGAACAAAATGGCTAATATATTGTTCAATAAAGTTAATGTCAAAAATAAAAAATTAAAATTATTTTTAAGCGAACAAGCTTTTAAGTTACCAGGGGCAGATCCAAGATTTTTTTAGTGGGGTAAGGGGGAGGAGTCCAGATAGAAAAATTGATTTTTACAAATAAATAAGTAAAAAGGGAAACAAATTTAAAAATTCAAATACAAGAAAATAATGTGTGATACAGAATTTTTCACTTTCATTTAGCACTAGAATTGACAAACGGGTAAAGAGAAAAAGTTAATCAAAGAAATTCGCCATCGAACCAATAAATAAAAAAAATTATAAAGTATAAGACAGAAGACATGTTAATTATATTTCATGAAAAACAAAATAATAAAAATTTTTGTTTTCAAGGTTAATTTATTATTACTAGATATTTGAAGAAAAATGTTTCATTGTGCTTTGCCCAAGCAGGGGTGTCTGTAATAGTAAATAAATAATAAAGAAAAATCAATACACCAAATAATTCATTTCTTTTATTATACACTTTTTGTTATAAGTAAATGACCTTTGTTTCATAACTTCAGACAAAAAAATCAATGATAATCTCAAAAGTAAATATATTTTCTGCATACTCCATTTCTTCGGTTGCTCATAAGCAGGCCATGAAAAAATTGATTTATGAAAAGAAAAGGATTTATTGCTGATTGAGTATTTACAATAAAACAAATTTTATTTTCATTCTATTTCAGGTATTTGGATTAACATAGGTAATTGTATAGTTTAACCACATAAAATCGTTGTTCATTCGATGATTCATAAATTATTTTAACATATTCTGGCGAAATTTCGGATTTTTTAAAGATCAATTTTGTGAAAAAAATACTCAATGACAGCACAAACAATTACTTATGATTTTTTATTTTTAAAACCTTGTTTGAAAAAGCAAGATTCATTTTTTTTAAAATTTAAATCTCTTCAGAATTTCAAATTTTTTTATAAAATAGAAATGGCGAAAAAATAAAAAAAATAAGAGAATTCATAAAAGAAAAACAGAAGTAAATACATATTTTGGCCAAAATATGTTAAAATAATCTACGTCATCCAATGAACAACGATTCTATGTGGATAAACCATACAATGATGTTAATCCAAATAGCTTAAATAAAATGAAAATAAAATTCATTTTATTGTAAATACTGAATCAACAACAACAATAAATCCATTTTTATTTCATAAATCACATTACAGACAGTTGTATATAACATCCTTTTTTTTTCTTCATAAATCTTATACATGATATATACTGTAAATACTAACTCTTATCGTAAATAAATACCACATTTATACTAGATGCTTTTTTCCCCATAACTTATAAACATTAACATACCCCCATTGCAGTAAGTTTAGAAAAAATAAAGTTAAGCAGTGTTTTTTAAGAATAGTAAACAATGAAAAAAAGTGACCAAGAAACATGTGGTAAGATGAAATTCGGTAAGATGATTTTCGGTAAAATGAACCAGACCCACACACTTAGAGTGTACTTAATTAGCTGCTGAATGCACAGGGAAATTTGTCCTAATGAAGAGTTTTCCACACTCTTCGCTCATGCCAGGAATCAAAACCAGGACCTTCTGTGGGTAAGGCAGATGTGCTAACCATTACATATCCAAGTCGACACAGATCCGCGTCTAATTACCCAATAATTGTTTTAAGAGATGTAGATACAGAGAAACAAAAGAGATTAATATTTATGACCAGATTAATGGTTTATATTTAAAGAACAATCTTCTAAAAATATCATTACAGCTTATCAGCTAAATCCTCTTTACCTGTATTATACATTTTATTAGAACTAATCTGTTTTGCCCATGAACAAGCAGTTGTTTTAATTAATATTGTGATGTGTACAAACATCCATATTGTTTTTATTTTTTTTAAATTACCACACTGTACAACATATTTTTACTTTTTTTTTTTTGTTCCTGGGTAATCTGGTAAGTTATTTTCTAATTGATTATGTCTAAAACGTATAGAAAATGTCAATTATCACCTTCAAACTTTGTTTTTGTAACCAAGACAGTGATAATTTGAAATCTACTTATTTTTAATTGGATAATGGGCAAATTTGCACATTTTTAATCTCATAAAGTGAGAAAAACAACTGCCAATGAATATCACTGTCCCGGTCACAAAAGCAAAGTTTAAAGGGAATAATAGACATTTTTTACACTTTTTACACATAAGCAATTAGAAAATAACATTCACTACCCCGGAACAAAAATTGCATTGCACACTGTTATTTGTTAGTAATCAAAGAATTTTTTTCAATCTGCTTATATAATGAGCAGTGTGAGTTTTTTTTGTTTCTCTGTAACAATGTCTGTAACAATGGACTCTTCTGATTAAAAGTATCAATTTTGCTGATAAAAATATCTCCAACCAACTATTTGAAACAATGGACTCATCCACTAAGATGAGTTCAGTAGTTTCTTTTCTAAAAAAAATCATTTCATAGAAATTCAAATATATTTGAGAATATTTTCACAGGGATTAACTAGTTTTAGAAAATCTAAATTTTAATTTATAATCACTTTTGTGAAAATCATCTACTTAGATAATGAACAGTGTGATTTTTTTTTTTCTGCTTCACTGTCCATAAAAAATGGACTCTTACACTTAAAGGGAACAATTTTGTTTATATGAATATCTCCTACCCACTATTTGAAACAATGGACCCTTCCACTGAAACAAATTCAGTAGTTTATAGAAATTCAAACATATTCGTGAATTTTTTCATGTGGATTAACTAATTTTTCAGATAATCTAAATTTTAATTTACAATCACTTTTGTGAAAATCAGGCTCAGAAATCGATAGGCCAGGTTTAAGGATTAACCCAAGTTATTGATTCTACCTATATTGTGAATTAATATAATACTTATCTTATACTACTTGGACATTGATAACAGTCACTGCTTGTTCGACCTTGGCAATGCACAGCTATGCTCCTGGTTGGATGTTAACTTGCCCACGAGTTTAGAACCATGTTTAAATCAAGAAAAATGATTAGTTTTAAAGACCTTTCCTTTTTGGATTATAAACCTGGTAAGTTACTTTAATGTACTTTACATAGAGCAGCCTTTCTCAACCTTTTTAGACTGATGGAACCCATGAAATAACTTTCATGACTCAAGCAACCTCTGCATAAAAATATATACAGGTACACCTTGATTAGTGCAGTTAATTCGTTCAAACATTGTCCATACTGTTTGAAACCATTTTGTTCAAGGTCTTATTATAATTTAATGTCTTTGTTTATTCAGCTTATACTTAGTTACATTAATTTGTACAGCAATACCTTAACCATACTACATCAAAACACACATTAATCAAAACCACACTATTCAAGGTATTCCTGTATATATACAGCTAACGACACACCAGTGTGTTCAAAAATGTATAGGTATTATAATCTAAAGTAATCATAAGTATTCTACAGTGTACAGGAAGATAGTTTTCAAAATATTTGTTCATTTTGGTTAACATTCTAAGATACTCTATTTTTTTTCAGTTCCCCCTCACCAAAAGAACATTTAATATTAAAAAATATAAAATGGAAGTCAGTTTCCTTGAAAACATATTGATAAGCTTAGCTGACCTTGCGTAAAATTAATGTTTTTCATAAACTTATATAAAAAAATTAAAAACTCAGAAGGCAAACATATGACAAAATTATCAAATAACTTGTTTAATACAAAGAAAAATAGTTTTCTAAAGTTAGTCTTGATTAATGAAAATGAAGTTTGCAAATTAATTAGCAATATGAACAAAAATATGACTCAAGAAAGTACAATTTTTAACATTAATTTACATATGAATTGTGAATTGTACCTATTTAGTGTGGAATTTGTGCTTGTTTTCTGTTGCACAATTACTTAATTCAGTGTCAGCCTTTAGATAAATACACACAAATACTCTGAAATGAGATGATTTCTGTCCTTGATCTTGATGTTTGTTGAACACAAAAAAAGCTTGCTCACACACAGAGGCATAGCAAGAGGGGGGCAGTTGGCCCCCAGGTGCAGGTGTAAAATGGTTAAAATTTACTCTGACCTATAATGCCTGTTGATTAATAATTATGCCCTCCCCTAGGATATAGTGCAACTACCCACCTTGCTACGCCTCTGCTTATACATGCTTTTTTCATGCACGTATAAAGTTTTTGAGGTACCTCTCGCCTGTGACAGATTATCTCAGTAGCAAGAGGGGGAAGAGCAATGGAGGGCAATCGCCCCGGGTGCAAATGTGAAGGGGCGCAAAATGTACAATATATTTAAAAAAGAATGCCGGAATAAAAGTCACAGGAACAAAAGTCACATTGTAGTTTTTAGTAGGGGGTTCAATTTACAATGTAATTTTATGCTAAAGTGGTCCCTTTAGTTTGTGTCTGGCAGTGTCCACACTTTTTTTTGTAAATTCGGACTTTTTAGTGATGCAACAAAAGGCTAGAGAAGTAACTAATTCATTGATCACCCCTTTTGCTAATCTTTTAATTGATCACCCCAACATGGCATGCTGCCAAAAGACGTTGGTCACGTGACGATTTCTATTGAGTGACTGACCAGATCTGTTCATTTTCTTTACATTTGTACTTTAAAAAACTTTACAAAAGTGTCTATAACAGCATGTAAGCACTTTCAAGCATCCATTCCTTCCTGGCCCCTAGACTTAATCCTACTCAGCCTAATGGTTAATCTGCCACTGCCTCTCTAGGAACCCTAGGGTTCCGCATAACCCCTGTTGAGAAAGGCTATCAGTGAGAAAGGCTATCATAGAGTACCACTTTGTACAGACTTTGTTCTCTTTTCTGTTCTTTTCATTTGAAAGCAAAAACAACCCTCAGCACAGGGTTGCCAGATTTGGCCAGAAGAGGAGATGATCCAAGCTTTATCTTAGAAATTTACCCAACACAGGCATTGGAATAGCGTCAGAATTTGGAAGTCGAGCAAGTATATAACAACGTCTCACCTGGCATTGGAGTTAACAGGCTCCTGACCAGCTGGACGCAGCTGTGATGCCATTGCCAATGAGGGTGGTATGGCTCTGCGTAAGCAATGACAAGCCATGTCAAGTTTTCTCAGGACTCGTCCTGCGATCAAATCAAGCTTGCTCTAATGCCTCCGCGACACAAGTTGCGGGGACAAGAGCCATTTTTTGGCATGCCAAGACCCCACCCTAAACTCAACTTCATGTCAAACTTGCCACTGTGGGGAGGCGAGTAAACAACTTGCCTCAACATTAAAAATTGCTTCACAGATGATGCTTGTGCCATTCTACTTGCTATAAACATTAAAAAAACATGACTTTGTTCATCCATTTGTGTAGAAAAATTAGGTGTAATAGTAAATGTCATGTTTTTATAGGTTTGAAGTCATATTAGATCAGTGGTTCTCAAATTTTTTCCACCATGGACCCCTTAATGTTCTCAAAATATATGTGTAAACCCCTATGGTGTTTTTATGTTGATTAGGTGATTATAGTAAAAATAAGCCATCAAGTTTTCCGAAACTACATTTATTTTGAAAAATATGAAAGAAAAGTCAATGACACTGTTTCATTTTTTTACAAATCTCTTTGAAGTCTGGTTTAATGGTAGACAGCTGGATTTTCATATCTGCCTCAGCATTCAGTCTATTATGGTGATTAGTTTTTATTGGTTGTGTATGCAGAAAATCCTGCTTCACATAAATATATAGTTAGATGGGCAGGAGTATTTTAATAGCCTCTTCTGATAGCTGTGGATATGCTGCTTTTAAAAAAAGACTTTTTTGATAATTGATTTTTTGATTATTTTTTCACTTCCTTTTTTTCAAAATGATTTTCCTTTCAAGGACCCCTTACATGGATCTTGCAGACAATCAGGGGTCCTTGGACCCTACTTAGAAAACTGAGCATTAGATTATCTTGCCAGTTATAGAAAGTGTTGCTATACTATCAGATAAAAGAATCAGTGGTTTATGACTTGTATTTAAAATAAAGATAAATTTCTTATTTCCAATATTTCTAATGTAGATATCAACATCACAAACATAGTTCTGTCTAAGCTCTAAGAAATTCTATAAATTTTTTTATAGATGGTTGATAATGCTTCATCTAATAAAAAATGAAAATGAACTCAAGATAATATTACTATGACAGATAAACAGATCTATCAAATGTCTGAAAACTAGCTGAAAACCTGCCCTGTGGGTGGTGTTTTCAGCTATTTCCTGCAGAAGGCCCAAATGAGACTGTGGCCCAAACAAAAGATCATGGATTTGAACTGTGTATTTATTGAATACCTTATTTGAAAATCATCACTATCATGGACACTTGGATCACATTTAATTTAAACATCTGAGTGTGGGAGGTAGGTGAATTATAGTAAGATAGATAGATGGAAATCAGATCATTATTATCAGTGTGATGGTGAAAGCAGACTACACAATACTATCTTTTGGTGAATTTTCAAAAACTAAGTAGCTAAAAGGATGCCTGGGGGTCCCATTAGTACACACTGGAAATTTCATGGGGATATGTTGTGTAGTTCCTGAGTGACGTTGTCACATACATACATACAGACAGATATTTGTTGAATTATAGTAGGATATATGATGGTGTGAAGTAGCTCAATGATTACTACTAGGGAAAATGGAATCATCAAAACGAGTTCAAATTTCAGCTTAGGCACTTAGCATTAATGCTCTTGGGAAAGGCATTAATCCACATCCTTACATTTTCTCATCACCAGGTATCTTGACAAATATCTTATCAGTGCCATGCTATGATGGTTGACAGAGAAGATATTTTTACTACAGATTATCATCTTTTCAAGCCTTTTGAACTTTATACAACTAATAAAAGTTTCAATAATAGGGAAGCCATAATTCGTGCTTTTACTGATTTTGTGACAGCTAAACCTGAAGAATTTTATAGAGTTTCATATTATCATTGGAGGATAGCTGGAAGTAGGTTATTGCTACACATGGGTCATATTTTTAAAAAATATTTAGCATTTTTTTGTTGTTGATATCATCCTTCATCTTACTATGCAAAAAACATTTTATATGTAACAACCTAATACTAAACGCGAGGATATGAAAATGTGTTAAAACTGTTTAATAAAATATGAAATCATTGTTTTGTTTTCATTTTTGATGTTGATATTAGTCCTTAGTCTATGTTAGAAACATGGTCATGGAGAAAATATTATCTATAGTTTCAGTTTTTGCTTTTATATTTATTAGAAACCATCAACCAAAACTGTTAACATCAACATAGTCATATCAATATAAGTTTCTTAAGTTTTTAAGTTGGTCTGGCTGGCTGGTTATCTATCTATCTATCTATGTATCAGGTGTACAGGGCTGAAAATTTAAAGATTTACTCCTTATTATGTCTAGAAAAAAACCTTTTTTTTACATCCTCCACCCCTAAATAGATTTTTAGTGGAGGGTTCAATTTACAATGTAAGTTAATGCTAAATTTGTTCCTTAGTTTGTGTCCGGCGGCATTCACGCTTGTTTTTTGAAAATTCAGACATTTTCCAATTTTTTTATTTGATCACCCCCAACATGGCATGCTGCCGGTTTCTATTGAGTGATTAAGACCGGTCTTCATATCTTTTCTAAACAGGCTTACAGACCATTTCTTTTAAAGAATAGTAAACAGCATCAATTATAAACTGTTTGATGTTTCAGTTTCTGCGTTATTTCGGGGGACATTTAGGCATTGATGAATCAGATGGTTGGTTAGAGTACCAAAATCTAAATAGCTTCTTGGCGTGATTCTGCAGAAAAAAATTAATAAATAAATAAAAACCTCCACTTTTAGATAAAAATCCTATTTCCCAATATGCCTTTTCTTCCTTAAAGACATTTATGGCATTTAAAGTTGTTCTAGACATATTTTTGTAAAACTGAAGAAATTTCTCCTAAATTTTTAGTAGATTTTTATCGTTTATGCACTATTAACATTTGTGATAGAATCAAAAAGCACTTACTGTCCCCAATTTAAAAAGGGTGGGGGGTACAACTTTAAATACTTAAAAACTTTAAATGTCAGCATAATAATAAAAAAGACATTATGTTTATTTCAGAACTGGGAAGTAAAATCTTTACTCATGATATGTTTTTTTTTCTCAAAGTTTCAGAATCATAGTTGCGTTTTACAAGGTCTGCCCAAAATATATTAAAGAAAAAATAGCAGCTTAGTTTCCTTCAAATTACTCCCCTTTGGACCTCACACACTTATCCCAGCATCCCTTCCACTTTCCAAAACAGTCTGCAAAATCCTCTTTCAGGATCGCCATCAGCTGCCTTGCTACATTCTCCTTAATATTGTACACAGTCTGAAATCTTGTCCCTTTAAACAGTGAAAAGCCAATAGTTGCTGAGAATCTGGACTGTAGAGGGTGCTCAGGGCTGGATTATGCTAGTGCAGGGCCTGTAGCATATGTTAAAAAAAGGGCCCCAAATTAAGAAAATGCACATAAATATTAAAACACATACATTTTTTACTTGCAATTTTTTTCATTTGCTATACAGCCAGATAATGACAAATATATCTGACATATCAGTAAAAGTATTACTTTGTTTTATAATTTTAAAAATTTTTTTGTGCAGTGGCTAGCAGTTCAGTTTTAAATACCTTCATATTTATGTGTTGCCTATGTATCACATAGGTACCATTCTCCCATTAATCACTATGTTAAAATAATAACCGCAATTAAAGGTGATAATTGGCTAAAATTGCTAACACCCAGTCATTCATAAAAGTTGAGAGCAGTATAGTACTATAGTAATAGAGCAAGTACAGAATCAATTTCAAAACTTTTTTAATGTTGATTCTTCCACAACAATCAGCCCAAATGTTCTGTAGAATCTTTAATTATTGTTATTTGTTTAATGTGAAAGTTCCTAGCACCATCTTTTGCATATGTCACAGAAACCTTAAAAGTGTCTTTTGGCTGATGCATTCTTTAGGCTTCCTCATTGTGTGAAATTCCAAGATGTATTATTGTGATTACTCCACAAGTTGTCCAGACTAATAATCTCATGCTTGTTAGTTTTACAAGTACATTTTTGGTTGATGCATTCTTCAGCCTTCTTCAACGTCTAAAATTCCAAGAAGTATCATTGTGATTACTCCACAGTTTCTTCAGACTAATAATCTCATACTTGTTGATTTTACCAGTACATTTTTGGCTGATGCATTCTTCAGCCTTCTTGAATGTCTTGAATTCCATTGTGATTACTGCACAGTTTCTTCAGACTAATTATCCCATGCTTGTTGGTTTTACCAGTACAATTTTGACTGATGCATTCTTCAACCTTCCTCATTGTGTGAAATTCCGAGATGTATTATTGTGATTACTCCACAAGTTGTCCAGACTAATAATCTCATGCTTGTTGGTTTTACCGGTACATTTTTGACTGATGCATTCTTCAGCCTTCCTCATTGTGTGAAATCCCAAGATGTACCATTGTGATTACTCTACGAGTTGTTCAGACTAATATCTCCTGTTTGTTGGTTTTACCAGTACATTTTTGGCTGATGCATTCTTCAGCCTATTTTATAATGGGACACTTTTCACACAGGAGTTTAAAAACCTGAATGATTTTTTGGGATCCCTATATCAGTGCTGACTCATCCATTAGGCGTACCTAGGCAGTTCCCTAGAGTGCAAAGGGGCATACACCAAACTGAAAAAACTAGTTGTTAGAATACAACCAGGGGTGCAACTTTTAAGTCTCACCTAGGGTGCATGAAACCATGTTGATCTTTTTCTATCTCTTAGTGTTATTCCTAACATTGCTCTTTCCAATGCTCTTTGTATTATTCTGAGTTTTTTACAAATGATTTTATTAGTTTCCATGTTTCACATCTGTACGTTATAGCTGGTATTATTCATTCATTATACACTTTATGTTTTAAGCATATTGGCCAGGTGCTTTTCAATATAGGTATCTCTATATTTATTAAATGCTTTCCACTCAATCGTTATACTTTGTTTTATTTCACTTTCATGGTCTTTCTCTAACTTTATCACCTGATCTAAGTAAATGTATTCCTTAACTTCTTCCAAATCTTTACTTTCAATTCTTATGGTCTGATTCATGATGTTATTGTTAAACATTACTTTTGTCTTAATTCTGTTCATCTTTAACCCTATTTTAAGGCTTTCCCTACTTAGATACAACAGACAAAATAGAGTTTTCACTTATAAATATGAAATGCTAAAAAGCTACAGATGAAGATGGCATACAATAGACCTTTTAAAAGATGCAGGAGAGATCTTTTGCAAAGGACTAGCACAGTTATTCACACAGTGCATAAGAGAACGAAAGGTGCTCAAAACTTCTGTCTAGAAAGATAATAAATATCTTGGCAACTATCGCTCAATTACATTACTATCCAACATGTATAAACTATTCTCAAAAATACTTACAAACAAATTAGCAAACACTCCAGATGAAAATCAACCACATGAACAGGCAGGTTTCAGGAGTGGCTACGCAACAAGAGATAACCTACATACAATAAATCAGCTGATTGTAAAGATAACACACCACTTTGTTGGCTCTTGTTAATTATGAAAAAGTATTTGACTCAGTAGAACACATGGTAGTTTTCAACACTATGTGAGAGTAAGGTATTAACAAAAATTATATAAAAGTTGTTGAGAATAAATACGAAAATGAAACAGCAATAATTCAACTTCATAAAAATACAAATAAGACAGGTCTGGTTAGTTACTCAATAGAAACCGTCATGTGACCAATGTCTGTGTTGGGAGTGATCAATTAAAAAATTGGAAAAAGGGCTGATCAATGAATAAGTTACTTCTCTTGTATTTTGTTGGGCAATGATCAATAAAAAAAAGTCCGAATTTTCAAAAAACAAGTGTGAAAGCTGCCGGACACAAACTATTTAGCTTCTTAAACTTTTTCCATAGCGACCACTATTGATGAGACATTTTTCACAACCCCTCACTCAATGGCTAATAATCGCATAATTCATTTTAAAATGGTTTATTTTGTTTTTATTTTTATTTCCTTTTTTTTTAATCTGCAAAAAGTAACTTTAATGCAGAATTGAACACTTACTTTCTGTCCGTCTTACGAAACAACGGCTTTGAAGTATTTCGATTCCATTTTGAGAAAAATTTTCCGAGAAATTCAGGAAAAATATCGACTTATTTTCTTATAACTTGATTTCTTTTTCATAGTAGTTTACTTTTTATGCATTAAATTGAATAACAAATGAAAACAATAACAAAAAAAATGCAAAATAGACGTACAAATAAATGCTTTTTTATCAGTCTTTTTTTTCTAATATTAAATTTCCTTTGTAAGCTTTTTTCTTTCTAAAAATCTTTTGTAATCATTAATGGAAGAGTTTTATAAAGTACAGGTGTTTTTTGGGGGTTTTATTCTAAATTTTTGGTATCGTTTACTTTGACCAGGAAATAAATGAGAGGAAAAGTTTTATTTAATGTGTAGAAGTAATATGAAAGACTTTAATTAACAAACCAAGGAAATGTTGGACGTTTTTTTTTATGCCTTTAAAAGACGTGCTTTTATGTTGTAAAAACTAAACACTGAACAATTGAACATTAAAACTGTATCTCAACAACTTCAAACAAAAACATTGATTTAATAATCGTTCTTATCAGTTTTTCACTTACCTAAAGTTTTTTTCTTTCTCATAAAAAATAAATGTCTTCCGGCGTTCTTCTTCATTAGCAGACGATAACATTACGTAGTATGACGTCACATAGCATTTTTTTTTTTCATATCATATGGTAGGGCTTCTCTAAGTAGGGGTCGGGACCCCTTCGAGCTTCGCGTAAAGATTATTAGCCTAGGGGTCGCAGAAATATCCGAAAATCTTTTTTTTTCAAGAATAATTGTGTAACTAGAGTTTTTTTTATCACTATATAAAAATGTTCTCCTCCTGGTGCTTATGGCTCAATGCTATTATTATTATTATTCACTAGTTTATTTTTAATAAATTTCGTTTTTGTTTTTTAGTAATTTTTTTTTTTTAATTTTTTTCTCGTAATAATCACGAATATATGAATATTTTGACAATTTTTTTGATAGTTATTCCTTTCTATGTTTTGTTACTGTTAGATTATTACGGCTAAAGACTTTTTGTCCACGACAGAAAAAAAGCTGGCTGTCCCCGGCGGAAAAAATGCCGGGTACTATCATTCGCTATGGGTAGTGTTTGTCGTCGTCGTCGTCGTCGTCGTTTATATCGTTTTTCTTAATTGGATAACTTCGTTATTCCTTTATTTCAATGACATTGTGTATGTAGGCTTGTGGAGAGTTTCTACCTGAACCTGGAGGATTGTGAGTTATGGCCGATCCGATTGTTTGTTTACATTTTATAAGCAAAACCGTTGTTTTTGTTTACAATTGGAAAGATTTCTCATATCTTGACCGATATTGCTGAAATTTGGCTATAATGTTGAGAAAACCCCAGCAATTGAAAAATGGCCGATTCGATTGTTTGTTTACATTTTATATGTAAATAACCATATGTCAAAGACTCAACATACAACAAATATTGAACTTTGGAACTGCTGAGCCGATCAGAATGAAAATTGTTACATAGGTTCTTGGTCACCTAAATACTGAAAATATATAACATTTTTACGAATTTTATGATTTGAATAAAAAATCGAGTATCTCGGAGTTCACGGTCCTAAAAACTCTCTCTCTCTCTACCTTTATACCTTTAAGATTTTTATACCTTTATACCTTTAAGATTTTTATATTTGTTCAACCCTTAGCGTTGTTGCTATTATTAAGCCAATTGAACCGACAATGACAGTCCCTAAAACAGTGTTGCCTGCCACTGCCAGATAGTTGAAGACTGAAGTGAAGACGTTTCTGGCCAAAATACGCAAAGAATTGCCAAATGCCAAAATTGTTTATAAAACATTGCGATACTGATGTCTGTACACGCCAAAAAAAAGAAGAATTTATTTAAAATACTACTCCGCATAACCTTAAAAAGACTTTTTTTCAAACTGACAAAGGTCTTATGGATTGAAAGCACAAAAAAATACTTGCGAAAAATCTTTTTTCTATTTTTTTAAAATAAATTGTTCGAATGAAATGAAAAAATGGCCAAAGATTTAAACATGGCCAAACCAAAGATTTCATATCCGAATGCCTGCCAAAAAAGGCCAAATTTGGCCATAACATGGCCAAAATGGCAACCCTGCCTTAGAATAATTACACTAGGAATGTGACGCCGTGTCACGTGATGTTATCGTCTGCTAACGAAGAAGAACGCTGGAAGACATTCATTTTTTTCATGAGAAGTGGGGAAAAAAGTTGGTCCTGCGCCTTTTCTCCAAAGTCTAGTTTGTTTTCAAGACAAGAATAAGAAATATCCAAGAAAAATGGATGGAATGTGAGTTTAAAGATGATTATAAGAAGAATTAATTCCATATTTACTATATTTAGGTAAGTGGAAAAAAAACTGACAATGTTTTGTTTTTGTTTAGTTTTCACACCGTACGAGCGCGTCTTTTAGGGCATAAAATGTCCTTGGTTTGTTAAATATTACTTGTATAAAACTTTTCCTCTCATTTATTTCATGGTCAAAAAAACAATACTAAAATTCTGAAAAAACTATTAAAAAACAACACTTCTTCTTCTTCTTCCAATGACTACAATAAGATTTTTTGAAAGAAAAAAGCTTACAAAAGAAATTTAATGTTTGAAAAAATTAATTTGCTACTTAAGAAAAAAGAGGCAAGCATAGGGGAGGTGGTCCCGATTGTAAAGTTTCGCAGCCTCGCACACTCGATATTAAAAACGGCGCACAAATAGAAAAAAGTAATAGAAGTAGTTTTGTATAAATATATTGTTAAATTGTTTTTATTTGTGCGCCGTTTTTAACATCGAGTGTGCGAAGGTGTGAAACTTTACTATCGGGATGACCTTCGCTATATTGTACCCAATAATGTCATTGTCAAAGTTTTCGTTTTGAATTCAATAGCCAGTTGGACCGATCATGACAGTCCCTAGGGACTCTGGGAACTTTGTAAAGAATAATTCATCATGGAGATGTTTCTTTCATGAGTGGAGACAGAAAGATCCTAGGAAATAGGAATGGAAGATATAGCAAAAGAAAGTATTTCTAATTTAAAAAAAAAACAAAAAAAACAGGAAGAATACTTTATTTTTTAAACAAATTTTAAATTACAGAATTTGAATTTTTTAAAATTTTCAAACAGTTCAACAAAATGGCGACTAATTTTAAAAAATCATAGTTTTAAACTTAAAATTGACTTTTAAGAGCACAATTCTACGGTGAAATTTTTTTTATTTGGACTTTATTCTTTCTAACAAAAACAAGAAAAACTTACGAATAACAGTTTTTAAATTTTAATTTACGTTTTAAAATGGGGTGTCAAAGGGGCGCAGAAATGACTAAGCAGAATCATTGGAAGATTCAAGATGGCAAACATTTAATACCATTGAACGCGAAGGAAATACGTTACAAAAATTGCCCCACAACTCTGGATCAGGCTTTCTCTTACTATTAGGCTGAGTAGGCTTAAGCCTAGGGGCCCGTAGCTAACAGGGGCCCGGGAAAATTCTGGGATATTCATATTTTTCTTAACTTTATTTTTGACAGGACCATAGCCGGATTTAGTCAAACGGCGTAGGCAGTGTTGCCAATTCAAAAAATATTTTCGCGCTAGTTTGACTGCTGAAAAAGCACTAAAATCTTTAAAATAGCCAGAAATGGTCACAAATAGCCAGAAAATGGCCAGAAAAGGCCAAAATGTTTTAGGCGGAAACGCGCTAATTTAGCGCTTTTTACACTGCCAAAACAAGAAACGCGCTAAATCTAGCGTGAAACATGGAAGGTCCATTTATTTCTCTGGTATATGTATGTTTGAGTGTGAATTAATTTCAGTCGAAGCATGATAGAAAGAATAAACTTTTTTTTCCAGATCAAAAGCCTAAATTATTATTAATCGGATAAAAATAAAAATTTGCAGAGAATAAATATATTTTACTTAATTTTCCTATTTTTTTAATCCCAAAGAAACAGTTCCATTCGAGCAGTTCCTGGATATTTTTCTAAATATGGTAAACATAATTCATCTCTCGGGGGGTTTATCTGTAAATGTGTAAGAATCAACAAAAGTATAAATAAATATAATTATATAAATAAAAAAAATAATCATATTAATAAAAGGTGGAGTAGGAATCATATGAAAAATAATTCTCTGAAATTTGGAATGGAATATTCTTTTTTTTAAAATTTGTCTTTTAATAAGTGAACCACCTTCTCCACGAGTGGAATGCCTATTGTGTAACCCCGGAAATATATGTTTTTTGCCTCCCCCTGGAATAAATGGGAACCTCTCTCATGGAATGACTCTTGTTTGGCCCATACACACACTCATACATATACTAGAGAAATAAATGGACCTTCCATGCTTCTTGCATATAATTTCACTGAGCCAACTTGGTGACTGAGATAGTTGAGTCTTTCAAGTGATCTATATTTGATCTCCGGTATATGACCAAGATTTTGAATAGCAACATTTAAAGCAAGTAGGATTTCCTTACTTGGAAGTTTGGCGTAACATAATCTTCTTCCTCTGTGCCCAATTTAAACCAAGTTTATTAAATATCTTTATTCGATTTGGTAAAGATTCGGTTTAATAAACCTGTGTATTTTTGTAGGAAAATGTATTTTTCTCATGTTAGAAACCGTCAACCAAAACTGTCAACATACATAGGTTTCTTCAGTATTCAAGTGAGTCTGGCTGGCTATCTATCTGTCGCATGTACAGGCCACACCAATAAAGCTGGACGGCTGAAAATTTAAACATTTACTCATTTTTATGTCTAGAAAAAATGGGTTTTTTGTTATTTGAAAATTCCTCCGCAAAATAGTTAGGTTATTAGTGGGGGTTCAATTTACAATGTAAGTTTATGATAAATTCGTCCCTTAGTTTATGTCCAGCTGCATTCACGCTTGTTTTTTTTAAATTCAGACTTTTTTGAGAAAAATTAAGTTTTTAGCAGAGGGATGATAAACAATGTAAGTATAATGCTAAACTGGACCTCATGTTTTGTGTCCATTTTTATGCAAGTATGGCTGTGAATTATTCGGTTAGTTCCTTTTTTACTATCATGGACACTACATGTTGTGAATGTTGCTAGGGGTAGGGTTTAGGGTTTGGGGTTAAAACTTTGTAAATATATTTTATTTTATCTTTTTAACTAACCATATTTGAGCATAAATTTATAACCTGAATCTTTTATCAAAAGTTAAACATTTTCCAAAGAAATGAAGATCATATTCATTAAGAACATGCCAAAATACATAAGAAAAGTACAGTTATACTTGCATGAAGATGGAAACAAAGAAAAATTCAGTCATATTTGCATATAAAAAGGACACAAAGTAATTATCCAGTTTAGCATTTTACTTACATTGTAAATCGAACAACCATCATAAACTTAAAAAGTTAATTTTTCTTAAAAAAACATACGAACAGTCAGCACCTTAAGTGAGTTACTACTTATATACAAGGTCTGTCCAGAAAGTATCCAGACATTTAATATTAACGAAAAAATAAAGAAGCCTACCTAGTGCAATGGCACTTAAGATCCTTCAAAGTACTCAGAACCTCACACACTTATCCCAACATCCCTTCCACTTTTCAAAACAGTCAGCAAAGTACTCTTTTTGGATCTCCATCAGCTGCACTGTTGCATTCCCCACAATCTCATCCATGGTCTGAAATCTCTTTTGGGAAAGTTAGAAATTGCAGGGAGCCAAATCTGTAGTTGGGGGTCGATATCAGACCTAGGTGATGTGTTGTTTTGCTGAAAAACTTGCATGAGACGTGAAGAATGGGCAGGCACAGTCATTGTTGATGCGACAGTCACACAGAA
>VCCN01001356.1:1937678-1952190 GCA_006491835.1 Architeuthis dux | reverse complement strand
TAATAAAATATGTAATATTTTTAATAAATTAAATAATATTTTAATGAGTGAGTGTTATTTTCTAATTGCTCATTTGTAAAAAGTACAGAAAATTCTCTTCAAACTTTTGTGTCCAGGACAGTGATATTTTGAAATTTACCTAATTCCAATTGTACAACAGGTGATTTGCATATTTTTATTCACATTTTTTCAGAAAAACAACGTGAATCTAAATTAACATGTATTTGTGCTAATGTTAAACAAAAGTGATCACAAAAGATATAGAAGGGACCAGTTTTTTTAGATTTATGATTGTACAGTAATTCACTAACCAGACACAAAAATATAATCTTTCATCATGTTCTCGTTATATGTTCCTTGTTAGTGGCGTTCAAAGTCCAGTATATCCTGGTCAAAGCGCTTACTTGGTCCTCCAAATACACTCCCATGTTCTCCTTGAATTTATCAAGATGAGTGTCAAGGATATGGACAGCCTCCAGCCCATTTTACCATAGTTCTTCACCATAGTCTCAACCAGCTCCACATAGTTTTTGGCCTTGTGATTGCTCTGGAAGCTCCAAATCACAATGACAAAGCTGTACCAAGCAGCTTCCTCCTTTCTAGTGAGCTTCATGGGGAATTCCTTGCTGTCCAGGATCTTCTTTATATGTGGTTCGCTGAAGACACAAGGCTTTGATCTTTGCATCAGACAGTACTCCGTGGCAGCATCTGCTAAGATGTACAAGGCATATTTTGGTATGCCTACTTTTGAAGATATTGTGTGGTGTGGACATATGTGCTAACAATATGGGGGAGGAAAAAATTAATGGATCCACCCCAAAATTTAATCACTTCTTCTGTAGCACATCGCCCATCTGTCCACAAAATTGTAATCCATTGAGAACTTTTGGAGATATCATGTGGACAGACAGACAGACAGACGGACAAACATGAGTAAATACAGATACCTCTTCCAACTTTGTTGGCAGAAATAAAAAAACTGAATCACCTGATATTTTTTAAACAAGGTTAAACTAAAAAGTCAGTTTCAGAAACTTTCCAATGAAATTTTCAATAGATTATAATTTAAAAAAACAAATAGTAATTTCCATAAAGTGTTAAATTGTTCAGGGGGACTGGCGGTCGGAAATGGGGCTAAAATTATTTATAGTAAAATGTTAACTTATTCAGGGGGCCTGGGGTTTTTCTTCAGGGATTTAAACTGACCAGAGCTTTCATCCAGGAGGTTGGATGGGATCTAAAATAAATTATGTGCCTAATAAACCCAAGTATTAACTTTATGATAGTAAATTTATTTTTTTATGTTTTTTACTAATTTCACTAATATTTTACTAATTTTACTAGTCGACTAAAAGTAATTTTATGTATTTTTTAAATGTTGACTATTATAATATTATGTGTTGAGATGCCCAGGGAGGCATTACATGTAAATAGATAGGTTTTTAAGGTTGACAAATATTTTTAATCCCATATTGCATAGTTAACATTGAATACCCAGGAATAACTGACTGATTGAAAAAAGGGCTGCAACTTTGTCGCTCAGTATTTTTTTTAATATAATTTTTCTGTATTGCTAAGAAAATTAGGTCACATATATAATAGATTCCTCATAAAATTTGATACCACTTAAGCTTATTTAGTTGCACAATCTTCGCCCTAGATTTTGTGACATACTACATTCTTTGCTTATTGCAACTACTACAATTCTAATCTACATATATAATACGCCATGTGATGGTCTGTATTTTCTGTCTGTGACATTTGTCAAGGGGGATAAATATTAAATGCTAAATGTAGAGTAATTTCCCTTATTTTTATTTTTATTTTTATTTTTTGCAAATGCATAAAAATCCAGGTTCTTCCTGGTTGAACATAAACAAAAAAATGCAGAGCAAAATAATGTTTTTGATATTTTTAAGTACTGTGCAATTGCAAAATTATTTAAATACTGTCATCATTTCTAGTAGAAAATTATAAATAAATCTTTTAACCTTATCAAAAAATTAAGTGTAACGGTTAATTTTGTGTAGTATCCTTAAACTAAGTTACGATGACAGAATATCACGAGAAATGTATTACTATATTTAAATTATTCCTGTCAAAATACACATCATTTAAAAGGGCATAAAATGTACTTTAATTTTATATCTAATATTAAAGGAAAAAAATCACATAAAAAAACAATTATTGTTTTAAAGTTACTGTATTCATGTCCGAGTCAAGTGATGACACTATACATATGAGGTGCTACCAAAAAGTCTGAGGAACATGGGTTCCTCAAAGAAAGAAGAAAATGACTAGTCTGGTTAGTCACTCAATAGAAACTGTCACATGTCTTTTGGCAGCTTGCTGTGTTGGGGTGATCAATTAAAAATTACTATTGTTGCTTTTTATCACAACACTCTGGTTTGACACTCTTATTTTATTTCTAGTTTTACTCCATCTATTATTGTTGCTTTTATATTCAACATTCTGAGTTGATGAACTCTTCATTATTACTATTATTTTATTTCTAGCTTTATTCCGTATTATTATTGCTTTTTATCACTATACTTTGGTTTGATACACTGTTCATTATTACTATTATTTTATTACTAGTTTTACTCCATCTTATTATTGCTGCTTTTTATCACAACATGCTGGGTTGATACACTGTTCATTATTACTATTATTTTATTACTGCTTGCTCCACAAGTGGAAGGTTCCATTGTTTGCAGAGAAAACAAACTGTTCAGCTTATTTTGCACCACCCTGTATAATCAAAGTTACTGTTGCATTTAGAACACAGCAACTAAGCTGCTCCTGCCGCAGTTAATGGTTGAAATCTAAAGGTCAAGTACTTTCAATAGACTCTTCCACCATCTTTAGGACATCAGTGTTAAATGAGTGTTTTTTCCCTTCCTCTTTTTTCTAAGTGCTGACCATATCTTAATTCAGGTCAGCATCTCAACTTCTTAATAGCTTTTGTGGTGAAAGATCAGGCTCTATTAATTATTGAAAGACCTTTTTTTTCTCTTTCTCTTTCTAAACAGTTGAATACTTGTGCAGCTCTCTTTGTGGCTAGAAAGCAGAATTCTATTATTAGCATTTAAAGAAGGAAAAGAAATTATTTAGTAAGACAAAATTATTTATTATTCTATGAATTATCTGGGCTAGTATTGTTATCTTTGTTCTTTTCCTTATTGTGTTTTGCTCAGTGTGCTCTTCAGCCTCTCTAGGATTGTCTGAAATCCTGAGATGAAGTATTGACATTATTCTACAAATTTTCAGACTAGTATCATCTTTGTTGTTTGGATAACTGTTTCAGACATGCCCATGTGAAGCTGGTAATAGGCCCAGGCTTGATGTGAAATGTAGGCCCCATCTTAAACTGTTCATTAAGTATTTTTGTAATTAGTGCTAAATACTATGATTTATGTATGTGTATATACATGTACATGTAGTGTACATGATATACTTAGAAGTAACAACAGAATAAAAGAACTAGAACAATCTTTTTAAATGGTAACAGCAAGCAATTCTATTCAAATTGTAGAAGACAACAGAGCACAGTGCTATAAAAAGACATAGAAATATACAATAGTACTTGTCTCTACCAGGGGGAGTAGGCCCCTTTAATATCATAGGCCTATGCCAACTGGCCTACCTCCGCCCATCTGTTCTGGCCTAGTTTCAGACACTGCATTCTCCATTCTTCTTTAGGTGTATGTCACATCCAGTTTTGGAGAGAGACAGAATTCTTTTTGCCATCTGTTTTTTGGGGTTTTTTTTTTCTTTTCTTTTTCTAACTATTGTCATTATTCCAATTCCAAGTGACAAAAATTCTTGAAATCTTACAAATAAGGCAAATCTTTGTAATTCTGTTAATCCTATTCTGGAGTAGTGTCGAAAGTTAACAAAAAAAATTATTTTATTAGATGCATTGGAAAGCATTTTTTTTTTTTAAATTTATCAGATGCATTAGAGAAAAGTCTTGTAACCCTTTGAAAAAAAAAAGTCTCATATTCATGGGAATGTAAGACATGCCTCCATTTCAGCAGGGAATATTCCTAAAAAAATTAGAGTCTACAAGAATCAAGGCTAAACATTGGCTTGCATAAGGTCCTTATTCTTGCTTATAGGATGTGTCAAATGTACATTTTATATTCAGCCATGATTTTCACCAAAATAAAGTAAAACATGTCTGGTTGATGCAGAGTCAAACTACACTCCTACTTCAATTCTGATGATTACTGCAACTTTTGTATTGTATATATTCCAAAGATTATGTGTTCATAACTCCAGACAAATGAGGCTCTTTATTTCCTGATGGAATGATTTTGAGATGTGTGTGAAATATCCTGCTAATAAATTATCCAGTTAATAAATTATATCATTCAGTTAAGGGGGAAGGGGAGAAGCAAAAAAGTGACTTTATATGACATGGAGAGTGGGTGATTTTATATTTTAATATTAGATAAACAATCAGTGCCACCCCTAATTTAGGTGAGGATTGTTCTTGTTCTTGTTATGGTGAAAAAACAAAGTCAACTCCAGCCTCCGAATTGGACTGATGTTTGACAATTATTACTTTTCCACTAGCAATTCTTAAAGTATATGCATGCACAAGCAAAGACACTTTTAAGATTTCTGTAACATTAAGCAAAAGATGGCGCTGAGAACTTTAACATCAAGCTAATACAAAGTGTTTATCATGTCTTGAATTGTGGCTTGTGAATTGTTTAATAACCTAAATTCTTAGGCTTTACACAACCGATTTTCCAGCACCCTTGCTTCCAGAACTGTACGGATTATCCATTTTACGGGACCAACAGAGGTCAAGTAATAATAATTCAATAATACACCTCTGGCCTACTAATTATACAATTCTCATATTTTTAAGCATTAGGACTTAAACATAAATAAAACAATATTTAATATGAATTAAATGGTTAAATGCAATACATTAATATAACTGATACTGTTTATTAATATAAATGAAACAGATCCAGGTATATTAAACAGATACAGTACTGTACTTACAAAGAATTTTGAACTACTTCCACTCCCAGCATGACTAATTGTACGATTTTTCTTGCACTATACAATTAATCAGAAAGGTCTGAAAAAAAATGGGCTTGTGTTTGCGCTTTACACCACCGCTGACCACTTCACTTTGCTTGGAACCCATTATTAGGGGTAAATGTAAACAAATTAGGCTACAGATGTTTTTGATTGATGGAGCAGAAACAACCACTGCAATATAAACAATTAAGAGATAGCTCCACACCCAATGCTACCTATGGCCACTCAGTGAACTTGTGTGAGAGCCGAGAGAAATTCAAGTGTCAGCTTGTAATTTTTTGTCCACATTAAAAGAGGTACCGGACCATTAGTTGCTGGAAAATCAGTGGTGTAACCTTATTACATATTGATACTTTCAAACCAGTTTTACCGTCTTTATTGTCTTTATCACAACATTTTGGCAGCTTTTCCTGTAATGTCAAACATAACCCAAATTTTATCCTAATCCTTCTAGTAGCCTTTCAGCCAGTACAGTCTTTAAGAGATGATATTGCATATCTGATTGGATGAAACATTAGGAAATTACCCTTCTACACTTAATGATAGCTAATCTAATAGTTTGCTCATTTATAGCAACAAAGCAACAAAGATTCTATTAGCTCACATGGATATCGGGTTTATTATCAATAAATCTTGGAGCAAGTCAACCAGATCGGATGGTATTTATTTCTAGGTTAGGACTCTATATATTTCACCAGTCATGCTGGTCTCTTCAAGAGTTGTGAGCCAACATATTTTTGCAACAAACAAATTGATTTCTCTTTGCAATGAAGGTTGTCATGGGAAATAACTCTTTTTGAGTGTTACTGTGGATTATTTAAGTCTTTGTATTCCGAATTAAATGGATATCGAGGTTGGAATTTGCAATATCAAATGATTTATTAAACTTATACTGACACAGTGCCAAATCTGGGGTCCAAGAAGATTGTGTTGTTCTCTCTTTCTCGTTCTTTTCTCTCTCTCTTTCTGCCTCTCTCTTCTTTCTCTTTATTTCTCTCACTTCTCTCTCTCTCTCTCTTATTATAGATATTTACTATACTGAGCTTAATCCGACATGGGGCTAAACAAGGAGGTTATGTTACACCAGTTTTCCAAGTCAGGAGGTCCTGCCTGGCTGGAATATTAGGATTTTAAATCCTGGCTAAACCACCATACTCAGGCTTTTTTGAGCAAACAGATCCCCATTGTGTTAACCCTTTCATGTCCGAATTGTTTTTAATAAACCATTTAAAAAAATCAAATATGTGAAATTTTGATTTGATAGGAGTCAAGTTTGGGGGATATCACACAAAAATCAAATTTTGTCTAAATTTAGGATAAAACTGGGTGTTGGGCCATACAGCACTTACAGGAAATCATGGCTGTGTTGAAGAAGAAAACTGAAAGAAAAAGTTGAAGCGCTATGGGCCATATGGCGCTTCCGGGCATTAAAGGGTTAAGCTTTTAATGAATGATCAATGGGTTTTTTTTTTTCAGTAATCAACCTGAACTTACAAATTGAATCATCAATTCTTAAGTAAAAGTAAAAAAAAGACTGACTTTGCAATTACCATCCTCCCATGTTGGTCATAAAATATAAATAAATGAAAATGAAATCTACTGACACTGTAAAATATCCGAAGAAAAATTTGAAACTCAAAGAACACAACTGCAATACTTGAAGACTGTGGACCGGTTGATTATTAATCCAGATTTCATCATTAAAAAGTCAATGTTTCGTCAATAAGAAGCCATTTAAAACCAATTATATTGTAATTCAAACCAATTGCAAAGCAGGGTTCCATCCTACTGCTATGGCTCATTTCAGTGTTTAGGTATATGTTTCCCTTTTAGATAAAAAAATTAATATTAAATTAATAATTTTATGGAAAAACGTATCTAGCTACATTTTTGTTGTTATATCTTGCTTTACTTGTGATAATTTCTCTCTCTCTCTCTCATTTAAACTGATCTTAATCCCATGTTGATAATAGAATGCAAATAATTAAAAATAACACCTAATAAACGCAACAAAATAATGGGATTATATGCATAATGCAAATGCGCTGCTAATGATTTTAATGTCAGTGGTAATGCAAGCATTAATGACACAGAATATGGCTATTATATGTACCATGTAAATACATTGCAAATAATTGTCAAACTCCAGGATAAAGTCAGAAGTTGACTTTGTTTTCCTACCGTAACAGGAACAATCCTCACCAAAATTAGGGGTGTAAACGATATGTAAAATCCCCATTCCCCTACTGTGACTTGAATTCACGACCAAGTGATCAGTAGCTGGCGGTCTTACTGACTGAGCTAAAATTTATCATACAGATATGAATGGGCTTATTTCATTCTAATAAATAAATATAGAAAAAAAAATATATTTTTATAATTTTTTATTTATTTATACAGTACAAAGGTTGTAGTAATCATCTTCGGTCGGAATAGAAGTTGGAGTTGGGTTTGACCATGTAGCAGTCAGGCTTGTTTTATGATAGAAATATCAGGAAGAAAGTGATTTTTAGTTGTCAGGAATTAATGCAAACATTACTGACAAAATAGGGCTATTATATGTATAATGCAAATGCATTGTAAGTTACTTTGTTGTATAAAGGCTTTTGAAATGTACTGTAAGCAACATTTTTATAGATATGCATTGTAAACAACTTTACTATAGATATGCATTGTAAGCAACTTTGCTATTGACTTGCTATTATAATAATGAAATTATATAAGTCATATGGTATGAAATCATCTGAATCATTGCTGAAAAATGCATACAAGGTATGTCCGGAAAATATCCAGCCATTTAATATTAACAAAAAAAATAGCCTACCTAGAGCAATGGCACCTTAGTCCCCACCAAAGTAGTCTCCTTGAGACCTCACACACTTATCCCAGCATCCATTCCACTTTCAAAGCAATCTGCAAAGTCCTCTTTTGGGATCATCAACTGCCTCGTTGCATTCTTCTTAATCTCGTTCTAAGTCTGAAATCTCTTTAGGAAAAGCCAGAAATTGCAGGGAGCCAAATCTGGACTATAAGTAAGAGCTGAAAGACCTGGGTGATGCAATGTTTAGCCAAAAAAACTTTCACAAAATGTGAAGAATGACTCACACATTGTAAATGCTATGGTCACACAGTATACAACCTGACTCAATGGTATCTCGCTGTATCTGGCTGCCGGCTGAGTAACCCCACAGGAGAGCGTATGTTTACGCATGCGCAGTAAGGTTCCCTCTGATTTATTGCCAAGTTACATAAATTCTGCGTAACCGGTTCTCAAGATATTCAAAATGGCTGGATACTTTCCAGACAGACCTTGTACATTTCTCATAATAAAACAACATTTTTGTTTCTTGTTTTGCTAAAACCAGATATTTCTACAGTTTTTATTCAAATGCATCTGTTGACAGTTGTGCATTATCAGTTTAAAAAAGCAAATGTTATTCAATGCAACAATATATCTGACAAGAAGAGAGGGAGTAAAACAAGTTGTAAATGATAATAAAACAGTCATTCGAGAAAAAAACGTGTAAATAAAAACAAAAATGAGCTCTCTCAAGATCTACTAATCAGTTGACTCTCTTTCTCAACCTCTTAATGGTGCCACTTAACACGTATCTCAAGCAAACCCTTTCAATTTTCTGTCACCACCAAACTCGCTATTTACTCCTTTAACAGATGTATTATTTTCCTCATCTCCTTACTTTTGTTTAGCACCACTAAATCTTTTACTGTTACATTCATAGACTATTAGGTTGTTCAGAAAGTAATGTCACATTTTCAACAGGGAATAAAAACACCTTCAAATGTTGCAAGCATTCATTTTATTTCTCAAGAACATAAACATCATTATTAGCAATGCCAAAAGCCCACTATGTAACTATTGTATTTGATGGCATAATAGACCCACTGTATAATTCATTCTATTATTCCTTGTGGAAAGAATCTGATATTCTGGACTAAAAGAATTCTGATGGTGCTAAATTGATCCGCTCTCTACTTTTAAAGGTTTTGCCAGCAAGAAAGTATTCCAGTGATCTGATTAGGAAATCCTAAGCTGCTAAGCCAGTTGAGAATGGCATTAAAATACCCCAATTTAACTCTTAAATTCATATCAAAAAATTTTAAAGTTAAATCAAGGGGAATAACTTCCGATCATAGTTATTTCCTTGCACGTATAGGTAAATCTTTTTTTTATTCAATTCACAAAACAGTTCTATTTTTTCATTTCTTTTCATTGAAAAGTTTGACTCTGTTTTTGAGCAGTTTCATGTGGTTCATGAATTTAGGAATTAATGGTGTGATTTTCTCCTGAGTTTATTTTGCTGACTGGAGGCTTTCATCATGATTCTGAAGAATAATACATTTTCTGTTGACTGTGTGTGTCTCGAAACACATGCACTCTGAGTATGCAAGTCATGCTCTACTTAAGACCAACCATTTATTGCTGATGTTTTCATTGTTTAATCATTACTACTCTACCATTGCCTTCAATTAGAATTAGAATCATTGGCTGGAAAGGAAAGGAAAATAACTTAAAACTTAATAGTGCAGCATGCTCAGCATTTAAATTCACTTCACACCATTGATAGCAATCTCTCTCATATAAGAGTGCTGTAAACAAATGTTAATTTTAGGTTCAATTTACGTTTGCAGAGTCAGGACATAGGCCAGGGCTTCTCAAGGTAGGAGTCGGGACCCCTCCGGGGATGGTGTAAAAATTATTGGGGGTCGCAGACATTTTTGAAAATCTTTTTTTAAAGAATAATTATGTAACAAAAGTTTTTTTTTTATCTCTACAAAAATGTAGTCCTTCTGGTCCTTATTGTAAAATGGCTCAATGCTATTCATTAATGTTTGAAAAATAAATTTTGTTTTTGTTACTTTTTAGAAATTTATTTTTAAAAAGTTTTTTTTTTCATAATAAATACAGCACAACTTATAGATTATGAATACATTGCAATTTTTAACATTTTTTTGTCTTCATTTGCATCTATGTTTAGTTAATGTTAGATCACAATTAAAGACTAATATATAGTCAGATTAGCTATTTCCTTTATAAAAATAAGTGAGGGATCACAAAAGATTTTGTCTTATGAAAAGGGGTCACAAAAGATTTTGTCTCATCAAAAGGTGTTACAAAAAAGATTGAGAAGCCCTACTGTAAACAAATGTTAATTTGAGGTTGAATTAACTTTTGCAAAGTCAGGAGATACAAGGCTATACAAGGTTAATGTCTAATATTTTCACATGCCTTTTATTAAATCAACAACACGCACATGCACAAAGTTGAACTTTGTACTTTGTTTTAGTAGCTCTCAGCTTTGTTGCTCCAGTGTCGTGCAACACATGAGGCAATGATTTCTTCTCCATTTCTCAAACAATTCATTGTTTGAAGCATTTTTGGTTTTTACAGGCCAGGGTACTAGCCCAATGCCCAAGTTGGACTGCCTTATAGGGCTAATGGGGTTCCAGCTGCCCATAGCTGGGTGGGGAGAAGTGGATTAATTCCATTCTCAGGGCATTAGTGTGAAGTGAACGCAAACTGACCCACCTGGAGTTTGAACTTGCTTTGCCGATTCTATTTTTCATGCCATTAATTGTTAGGCCACACGCACCACCATTGTTTCAGTAGTAGCATTCATTATTGATAATTTTTGACTAGTATTTCTTTCAATTTAATTTCAATTGCTTCTTTTTATCGCAACTCCTAAATTGTCCTTCCATGATTGTTAGTAAGCAGTGTGAATCAGAAAAAACTATAAGCCTCCAGCAAGACTCACTCGCATCCCTTATCCTCAGGAGACTGTCTTAACGGGCCAACTGCTTTAACAATTAGGCTACGAAGGCCTCCAGTTGCAATCCTTAAAATCTAACAATATAGCTAAATTACTTATTTTCCTCGAATGACTGATACTTCATTATCTTTGTTTACATACATTAGTAATATTATTTGAATTTTGTTGAATGATGATCTGGGAGTTTCGATAAAAAGAAGCAACTGAAAATAAAATGAAAATAATATTATTAATACTTGACAATGCTTCATCTAAAAAATTTGAATACTATTACATCTGCTAGTGTAATAAAAAGCAACAGAAATAAGATGATTCATGTTTAAACTGTCTTAGGAAAGAAAACATCCAGTAAAAGAGTAGAAACCCAACAAGCTGATTACAGTATTTACAGAGGAGAATCATGAATTAAACTGTCAACCGCCAACCAAAACTATCCACCTGTCAACATAGGTTTCTTCAGTTTTTAAGTGGTTCTGCCTGGCTATCTATCTCTATATGTGTCACATGTACAGGCCGCATCAATGGAGCTAGAGGGCTTAAAATTTAAACTGTTACTTCTTATCTAAAAACACATTTTTTTTTAAATCAGACTTTTTAATGATCCCTGCTGAACAGGTCAGTATGGTGCCAAACACATACTATTCCCAAATACACACATCACCCTCCAACAGGTGTGGCACTCAACACATACTATTCCCTCATGCCCACATTCTGAACACACTGCACCAATGGAGCTAGAGGGCAGAAAATTGAAACATTTTCTCCTTATTGTGTCTAGAAAATTGGGTTGTCTTGTCATTATTTTTGTAATTCAGATTCTTTCATTAATACACCAGCCAACGCATGATGGTTCCTATTGAGTGACTAGCTAAACCTGTTTTCTTTGTCTTTGGAGATTGCATAGAAACCAGTTATTAAACTAGGAAGCACTCAGAGAGTGCATACATCTGCCAATGCCATTGTCACTAAAAACTGGATGAAAATCAGTTCATATATAGCTGCAGTGCAAGGGAGGTATCTGTAAAATCTCTAGATCTGCCACATAATTTAATTAATTCTTCCTTAGCCATAGCCTACCATTTGACAAAATGTCATTGGAATTCATTGAGAACTTTTGGATATATTCTATGGTCAAACATGAGTGAATACATAAATGTATGAAAAAAGAAATGAAAATAATATCTCTCAATCAAAGAATTTCTGGATCTGCCCCAAAATTTAATCACTTCTTCCATAGCCTATGACCCACCTGTCCATAGAATTTCATTGAAATTCATTGAAAACTTTGAGATATTGTATGAAGTGAATTCATATACCTCTTCCAACTTTGCAGCATCAATATCTCCTGAACCTGTCTAAACCGTCACGCCATCTTATTTTCTGCCGGCCACAATTTTGCATATGATCTCTGGGGATCCACATTATGAGTTGTGATGTCCAGCAGTTGTCTGACATTCTTGCAAAATGGCCTTCCCATTGCTATTTGAATTTTCTAATGGATTTTATGATATCCACAACTCCTGTTTTTTCTCTTATATACTGTGCTGTCTTGTGATCTCTCCATGTGATGTTAATCATGATCCTCTCTTGTGCATATTGCATGGTTCTTAATTTGAAAGCCGTAATTTTTATAATTAGAAATTAGTCTCTAACCTCTTTTACCTACTTAGTAAGCAGTAGCAATGTAAATTGTTCCAACTGAGCAGCAAAACTTCAAAAGAAGTAAAGGAGTAAGGTGTAAGAATGTGTTTGAAACAAATAAATCCAAAAGCTTTATTAGTGAGAGAAGACACCAGTGAAATGTACAAATAACAGCTTTTTTTTAATATATATATATATCAAACAACAGTTGAAATATCTTTTGTGTGAACAAATATTTCTTTTTTTTTAATTTTCCTTTCTTTTGAAAAAAAATGAATGTAAGTCAGTTTGAAATGTTTCTTTTTACTTGAAATAATTTTGTGAATGCTAAGAAGTACCAGTATATAAGCAATATGTAAATGTAGCCAGAGGTATGCAAAAGAATGCAAAAACAATCCAGGTGATTTGCAACTTAATAATGATGTGGGATCTACATTCATGCTCACACCCATAATAATGATTTGATTTATTTCTATCTATCTATGTAACTATATTACCTAATATATATTTGAGAAAGTTTGTATGTATGTCCATCTTCTCCTCCCAAACAGTACATTGTAGCCAGAGGTAATGAATTAAGGTACCCCTAATATGCACTCACATAAGGAATAGATTAGACACCGGACTGCTAGACACGTGGTGGAAAGCCATTTCATCTTTGACATGAAAAATAACTTTTCAGACAGAATAAAATAGTTTTATATTGTATTGTATGCCTTAATTAACAAGATTGCTGGGCCATTTATAGCTACTTTTCAGCATTCTGCTAGTTTTTTAAATAAAATAAATTCTGTAATTCTAAGAGTTCTTCAAACTTGATCTCATTCCTTGTGTTGCATTTACCACAACATTTCGTCCAATCCAATTTACAGCCTTCTCCTTATGTACAATCCATATGAGAAAAGAAAGGTATATCTTTACAGGGTTCGGATCCAGGAGTTTTTTTTTTTTGGGGGTGGGGGTCCAAATGAAAAAGCTTTTTTAGCTTGGCTGTCCAAGTGGAAGAATTTATTTTTACAAATAAATACATGAAAAAGAAAACAATTTTTAAACATTAATGTTTTTAAGGTTAATTTATGATTATGTGGGATTATTTGGGTTTTTTATTTATAAAATTCCTGTATCTAGAAAAATAATTTTTAATTGTGCTTTGCCTTTTATATAGGCCGAAATATTGTGGTAACTATGAAAGCAACACAAAGAATGAGTTCAATAGTCAGAACAACTCTTGGAATGATAATTGCTCTTCTTGAAATTATGGAGGGTATTTTAAACAAAAAGAATGAGATCAACAGTCGGAAAAACTCTTGGAATGATAATGATCATTCTCAAAATTATAGACTAGATGTTCTCAACCAGGGGGAATTCCTCCAAGGGAGGAATTTTGGGGTTTTAATGCGGATTGGGACTACTGATTGGCAGATTCAAAGTGTGTTCGCACTGCATGTATAGTTAAATTACTTATCTTTTTTAAAAAAATAATCCAAGTAAATGTACATATATTTGCTAATATAGGAAAAATAAGAGATTTTCAATATTATATGAATATTATTTGGTATGCACCTTTTGAGTCAGAAAATGTTAGAAGGAGGAATGACATATGGTAAAAAGTGTGCATGGGCAAAAAAAGGTTGAGAATCACTGTTATAGACAATACCATGAACTAGTAGATCCTCAGGGTACCATGCTGGGTCCTCTATGGAATTTCTTTAGGCAGTGGGGTTATTTGGCAGTGTCCATCACCTCTCCAAGTCCTCCGTAAAGACTGATGGCATTCTTTATGCATTCAAAGAAGCCCATCTTCCCTGGAGACTGTTTAAATGAGAATGCTGCTAAACAAAGTGTAAAGTGTGTGCGTGTTTGCTGAGTTGTTAATTTAATAAAGCAGTCATATCAAAATATTTACTTTGTATAGCCTCTCTCTTGACTGTGCAAAATTAATTTAAAATATTCAATTAACATTTTAATATAAATCAGGGGTGGCCAAACTTGATTTAAACAAGTACCACAAAACA
>VCCN01001356.1:1917236-1932290 GCA_006491835.1 Architeuthis dux | reverse complement strand
TCCAAAATCATGGGTGGTGTAGGGCCACTTATGGTCTTAATCCAGCCTTGAATATAACATTTGTGCTTTGTAAAAATTAATAATTAAAAAACATTTTTTTTAAATTTTAAAAGTACAACTAGTTATACCTTTAATATACATCATCTTGTGATGCACCTGGACACATCCTCAGTGATGTTTCCTGGGGTCATTAGGTGTTTCTGTGGTCATCTTGATGGCCCTTCACCTACTGGCATCTGTGATACCGATCATGTTGCAGGCCCTGCAGTGAGTCTGGCCTGCATACTCCCTTAACAGGCTAACACCTTGCTTTCCACCTGTTGCTTCAGCATTCTTCCATTAGCTCAGCGTAAGTTGCCCTTTTCCTCTCATTGGCCTCCTCAGTACAGTCCTTCCCCAGGGTCTGTATGACATGGGTGTGATGGGCCTTACAATGACATGCTGGCCCATAACATGTTGGCAGGGGGAGGATGGATACATGCCTTTCCCAAGGGCATTAGTGCAAACTGAACACAAACTGGCCCAGCCTCAGTTTGAACTCGACTCACTGATGCTATTCTCTGTGCCATTAACCACTAGGCCACTAGCACCACCTTAATTTTAATATCAAGACTGAAAATTCTATTGTTATGATCAGAAGTTTTGTTTTATATGCAACTCTACTATTGATTATAGTTTGGAAGGTAAATAAATGAACAGCTTTAAGTCATAAGCAGTGGCGTAACTAGAAATTTGGAGGCCCTGGGGGCTTGGATACTTGAGGAGCCCCTTCCAACATTTAGTGAGATTTGATGAAAAAGGAAAATTTGCAATAAATAGACATGTGCTTTCACTTAATTGGTGAAAAACAACCCCAATGGTTGAATTATTATTTATGCAATTCATGTATGTACAAATATATCATTGTTATTGTATAATGTCAATAGAAATGTAGTAGGTGAACTATTGGTAAAGCTTTTGGGGGCCTGGATGAGTTTTCAGATAGCCACCCCCTCCTCTCTCTTCCTTAGCTTCACTTCTGGTCATATGTCAAAATTTTATATATCAGGCATAGATAAATTCCAAAAACATGTGCAATCAATTGTAATAAAAATATATTCCTATTTAAGGAAGAGTAAGAAGAAAGTGCAACTTGTCATTAAAGTTTTTTACAAAACACGGGGCAGCAGCTATAGTTACAAAGTGTATTTATTTACTGATTTTATATAATTGAAACAAGAAAGTTTTTATTTTTGATTTAAAGCTTGCTAATGTATGTATGTTCCAGATATCATAGGGTAATTGATTCCAAAGTCTGGGTGCTATATAACAAATTTCCTGCACCCATGAGTCATATTCATAAAGACAAGTTCTAAAATCAAACCATCTATATATCGGATGTTAATAAGAGCACAGAGTTCATAAGGGCACATATCATGCAGACATTTGAATACTGTAATTAAAATTTTAAACACGACTCTTTCTTCTATCCTAAGCTGGCTGATAAATCCGGTCCTAATTGACTCTCATTTCAAAACTAACTGAGCAGCAGCATTTTGGACTTTTTGTAGTTTGTTAATTTGTGATTTATTTATAAGTCAAAGAAAAGTGAATTACAGTAGAATTTGAATTTATATGAGATAATTTTTTTTTTTAGAAAAGAAACTACTGAATTTGTTTCAGTGGAAGAGTTTTTTGTTTGAAATGATGGGTAGGAGATATTTTTATCTGCAAAATTGTTCCCTTTAAGTGGAAGGGTCTATTGTTACGGATTGAGAAGCAGAAAAAATCATATTGTTCATTATATAAGTGTTATTTGAAATTTTCATAACATATTTTCATTATCCTACAAATTATTCAAACTAATGTCCTCATCTTTGTTGCTTTTATCATACTGTTCATTCGAATATATTTTTTGGACTTCCTCTTGCATCTGACAGTCCTTAGAGTCTACCCAACACATGGTTTGTATGTGTGAGTGATGAAATTTCAGGCCAGACTAGAATCTTTTTTTACATGTATAATTATTTGTTCGGGAGTTGTGCAGACTATTGAACTCATTCTTTTGCTTTTGTTGTTACCACATTTCATACAATCTATTCTACGGCCTTCTTCAGTTGTACAATCTGTACGGGAAGAAATGGTGGCTCAGCTCATTCCCAGCAATGCGGATCAAAGAGGTGATTCCATTCTCAGTAACCAGTATAACACAAGTGATTCCATTTTTTTTATTACTAGTATAGTACACTCCAAAATGACGGGATTATTTACATATGGATATATCATACAAAAATATATTTATTGCAAATAAATTTTAAAAACACATAGCTTGAACAAAATTTATTTTTATGCTGATTTTTCTACAACTCTTCATAATTTGTGTTTTTTTTTCTAATTTTAAAACAGTGAGGCAACAGAATTGGTTAAAAAATAAACTTCTTTTTTAATATTTTATGGAAAAATGAAGTTTGTGTAGTATGGGACTATAGTTTTAAAACCTGCCCCAGTATGATCTTTCCAATGGAACCCTTTTCTTGTGATTAAATGCAGTTTTCTGATATCCTCAATGACTTGACATATCAGTATATTTGCCATTATTTTCTGGAAAAGGAGATCCCTCTTTTTCCATACAGATTGTAGACCTGAAGAAGGCCGTAGAATGGATTGGCCTATTAGAAATCATTAACCATAACTGTCAACATAGGTTTCTTCAGTTATCAAATGAGTCTGGCTGGCTGGCTATGTATGTACCATGTGTACAGACTGCACCAATGGATCTGGAGTGCTGAAAATTTAAACATTATTATGTCTAGAAAAAACATTTTTTTTCTTTTTTTTAAAGTTTCTCTCTCAAAATATGTTTTTAAGTGGGAGTTCAATTTAAAATTTTAGCTTATGCTAAATTGGTTCCTTAGTTTGTGTCATGCAGCGTTCATGCTTGATTTTTGAAAATGGGAACTTTTTGAATGATTACGGCCCAACAAAACGTGAGAGAAGTAATTTATTCATTGATCACCCCCTTTTTCCAATGCTGCCAAAAGACATTGATCATGTGATGGTTTCTATTGAGTGACTCACCAGATCTATGTATGTGTTGCATGTACAGGCCACACCAAATGGAGCTAGAGGGCTGAAAATTTAAACATTTACTCCTTATTATGTCTAGAAAAAAACATTCTTTTGTTTTTTGAAAATTCTTCCCCAAAAATAGGTTTTTAGTAGGGGGTTCAATGTACAATGTAAGTTTATGCTAAATTGGTCCCTTAGTTTGTGTCTGGCAGCATTCATACTTGATTTGGAAAATTCTGACTTTTTTAGTGATTACTGCCCAACAAAAGGCGAGAGAAGTAACTTTTTTCTAAATTTTTAATTGATCACCCCCAACATGGCATACTGCCAAAAGATGTTGGTCACGTGACAGTTTCTATTGAGTGACTAACCAGACCTGTCTATTACTTGGAACGGATCACTATAACATCCTCCCCAGTGGTGTACTCTTAAAAATAGAAGTGAGGAATCGCAGGGCTGCCTGCTCTAGCGAGTGCAGTGATCCAGTGATCCAAAGCAAGCCTCTAGTAAAGGAACACTGTTTCCACAACACTACATAACTGATCCTCCTGGCTAGACTGGTTTAGTGTGGAAAGATGTTTAATTGCCAAAACTAAGTGGGAGAACCCATGGCTGATAACATGTTCCAAGCTGTGATTCTTCCTCTGCTTGTGGAGGACCCTTTGCCAGTTATTTGGTTACCACAAAATAGACTTTTAAAGTACTAGGGCAGTGCCCATTCCAATGGTGCATGACTGGAAGGGCCCTGACTTTATGGTGTGTGGCGCAGCCTGCCATAATTGTCGTACAAAACTAAAGCTTCAAATTATTTTGGTTACTTATTTTAGTGTTGCCAATTTAGATATTTTTTATAATTTTAGATAAAAGATCTATATGCTTGAAATGTCAAAACAAATTTGTCGATAATGCATTGAAAAATGTGTATATCTATATGAATGAACAATACCTTCTTTAACTTTATCAATAAAATAAAGCATTTCTCCCCCTTAGACTGATTTAAGGGGAGGATGTTTAATTACCAAAACTTAGGGAGGATGATGTTCAAATTGCCACTCTAGGGGGAGGATGTTAGAGTGATCCCTTGGAACTTATACCAGATGGTGTAGTGTGATCCCTGCAATGTTATGGACAAATTGCACTGAAATCTACCTTCCCCTCAATCACTCTGGCCTGTCTACAAGTGATAAGAAATGAATAAATGAATCCCCCCCATGAAAAAAATAGACCCTTTCTTTCCATATGAATTACAGATTTATAGAAAGCCCCAAAATGGATCAGCTGAAATGTTGTGGTAACAAAAAGAATGAGATCAGTAGTCCAAACAACTCTTGCTATGATTCTAGTATACAGGGTGTTTCAAAAAGGAGGCAACCATCATTTTGAAAACTTGTATTTCAACTATTTTAAATCTAAAAACTATTTTTTAAAGACACAAATAAAAAAAAAGATTACAAAAAGATGCTAATTACACATACATTTTAACTTTACAATAGATATTGAAAGTGATTTCCTTTAACCTAGATGCAGGTTCGTACACGTTTCATTACATAAACATTTCATTACATGAAAAGGACATAGCTGACACAACACAAAAGAATGGATGCTCAAATGAGGCTAGCGCAGGATGCAATCATTAAGTACTGTTGTATCTGAGTACAGTGTTGCCACGTGACTAATATTGTAGCATAAAATCCACGTGTGCATAAATCCTACAGTCTTATCCGTAGGGTTGGGTCCTTTATGAAACAACCTGTATCTAAATATTTACTATCATTCTATTTTTTTAACATATAAAAAACTATAATTTTAGGAATCAAGGCAAAGCCAATCCAAAGTCTGTTTTGCGGATACGAAAATTACGACAGGACCATACAGGACTTTACACATGTACCATTGATGTGGGAGAAAAAAAATATTCAAGAGTTTTTAATATAACAGTTATAGGTAAGTTTCTGTTATCTTTCTATTCTTTACATAAACACATAATTATATATCTAATAGCCCTATTCTGTCAGTAACACTTGCCTTAATTCCTGACCACTGACAATCACCTTCCTCCTTATTTTGAATGCATTTCTATAGTAAAATTATTAGCAATGCATTTACATTATACATATAATAGCCCTATTCTTTCAGTAATACTTGCATTAATTCCTGACCACTTACAATACCTTTTTTCCTTATTTTCAATGCATTTCTATAGTAAAATCATTAGCAATGTATTTACATTATACACATAATTTCCCTATTCTCTCAGTAACGCTTGCCTTAATTCCTGACCACTTACAATCCCTTTTTTTCTTTATTTTCAATGCATTTTATAGTAAAACTAGAAAGCACTCAGAGATCCCATACCTCTGCCAACCCCATTTTCACTAAAAACTGAATGAAAGTCAGTTCACAAATGATTACGATGCAGGGGAGGTAACTGTAAAACATTTCTGGATCTGCCCCAAAATTTAATAAATCTTTCCTTGGACCATGGCCTAACTTTCAATAAAATGTCATTGGAATTCAATGAGAACTTTTGAAGATAGAAGAGAAAATATCTCTCAATCGAAAAGAATTCCTGGATGCACCACAATATTTACTCACTTCTTCCATAGCCTATTGCCCACCCTTCCATGAAAGTTCATTGGAATTCATTGATACATTTTGGAGATATTGTGTAGATAGACAGACAGACAGACACGAGTGAATACCTATACTGCTTCAAATTTTGTTGGCAAAGGTGAATCATTAGCAATAGTCAGAACAACTCTTGGAATGATAATGACTCATCTCAAAATTACAGAAGCATGTTAAACAAAAAATGTGAGTTCAATAGTCCAAATAACTCTAGGAATGATAATGACTCTTTTTAAAATTTGTGAAAATTCCAACACACACACACACACACATGTTCCTGCCAAACAGACACTTGCATATATTTTGTAAAAAAATGATTTTATGCAGGTGTCCAGAGAGGCATTGGACAGAGGTAAAATTTTAATAGCCAACTAAGATCAGACTGTCTATCTCTGATTTGGTTTGTTTTCAGACATACAGTTTTCTCTCAATCCGGAAAAGATATCTTACAGGGTTTCCAGTGTGCACTTTGCAGAAATGTGGTGCACATTTTTATTTGCACCCACTGAAAACATCAAAGCTAAACTGTTAGTGACACAAGGAAAATTAAGGAACAAAAACAGAATACAAAAAATTGTGAAATGGATGGAAAGTCTTACATTACAAATTATAAAAGTTATTCCAAGTTCTGTTTATTATCAAAGTACTATATTTGCTAGATTTTTGTTAAGCAAATTAAATCTCTATCACTGAAAATATTTAGATTTCAAAATAGAACAACTGCTGTAGCGTGAGAGTTCCCCAGAAGTTGTTTTGTGACAGGGCTTAGACATTGATTCTTTGGGACCAGTTCCCTTGACTTCATAATAATGCCAATGTGCCTTACAGTGGAGTTGGTGCATATTTCTGCACTGCATGACCCAGGGATTGAACTCATGACTTCAAGGGAAATAGATAAGCTTTACCAGCACTTTTATTAACTAGGCTAGGACAAAAGACAATAAAGATGAGGAAATTGGTCTGAAAGAATCCGTGTATAATAGTAGCAACACTTTGTCTCAGAAAATCAAACAAAAACTGACAGGAAATATTTTGATTGTCTCTATGGTCGTAATATAAGTCTACTAGGTATAATGTGTGACTTTGTGATATAGACTGGGCTCAATAACTCTTTTGAGACTCTTGGGACATATTTAGCCCAAGGTTTCTTTAAGAAGTCTACTGGGACATTTTAATTCAGGCATTAAGCACCTTAATGATTAGTCTTGAAAGGGTTAAGATACTCTGATGAAAAAATGAGTAGGAAACTTTAATAAAAAAGATGTGAGGTTGGAAAAAACTGTTGAAATGAATCAAATGGGAAATGGTGTTATCAAGTCTTTTTTCCATTTTTATCTTCTCATCATAAACCCTCAATCAAAAAAGTTCATCTCTTCCTGCTTATATAAGGAATACATGCTCCAATTTCATTAGATAAACAGACCAAATAGACATCTAAAGTGATCATGTATCACCAATGTGTTTGTGACCACCTGTTGAATAATATCTTGTATTTTGCTATTTTAATAAGCTTCCTCTACGAAATCCACACTAATTTAACTGAACCCTGATTTCCTGACACATCTTCCTGACACTGATTTCCTGACACATCTTCCTGACACATCTTTGGCTGCCATTATACCAGCTGAAATAAGTTTTAAGCTGGTCTTTTCGTCATTTCCTGCATTGAGTTGTAGATATGTTTAAATGTATCTGTAAATATGTATACTCATGCTAATATAATCAAATAATGCATAATTTTATATCCAACAGGATATAATAATTATAAAGGCATTTAATTAGTTGGGGACCTATATTTGCCCGGCACTGCTGTGAACAACTGCTAACGAGGAGCCTAAATCATAAATGTGGATAAAGAAACAAGTGCTGTGCGGGGATCGAACCTGCCTCCACCCTGGAAGCAACCTTATATGCAGGTTCAGCTCTACTCACATGTTCGTATTTAGGTACGAATATAATGTGGTCCCCTATGCTGACAGTATGAAATCAAATAATGATAATTATAAAGACATTTGATTAGTTGGGAACCTATATTTGCTCGGTGCAGGTGTGAATGACTGCTAAACGAGCAGCCTAAATCGTAAATGTGAATAAAGAACCAACATTTTATATCCGAAAGAATATGATAATTATAAAGACATTTAATTAAATGTCTTTATAATTATCATATTCTGTCGGATATGGGGACCACATTATATTTGTGCTTAAATACGAATGTTTCAGTAGAGAGACTGACAAAGTAAAAAACTCCTGCCTCCCATGAAAGTGTCATTAGCTCAGTGGGTAGAGCAGAACATGCATATAAGGTTGCTTCCAGGGAAGACGCAGGTTCAATCGCCGCACAGAGCTAAATGTATTTAGGCCGCTTGTTTAGCAGTCGTTCACACCGTCGCAGAGCAAATATAGGTTCCCAACCAATTAAATGTCTTTACAATTATTATAAATACATATGCACACTTAACTATATTCATAAATATATTCATCATATACAAAGACCTATCTAAATAAAAATATGAATAAATGTACATATGTTCATTATATAGATATGTAGATGTACAGATAGCTTCAAATGAATCACCAGGGACAGACCTTCTTTTGGTGCCAACATAACAGCTGAAATAAGTTTTAAGCTAGGCTTTTTGTCATTTCCTGCTTTGAGTCATAGATATGTTTAAATGTAACTGCGCATATGTACATTCATATATTTATAAACACATACATGCACAGATATATTTTTATATAATTATATATGTATAAATACATATACGCAAATAACTCTAAACATTAATATACCGTTTTTCAGTGGCATTGAAGACGCTATTTTTTTCCATCCCCCCGCCCCCTACCCTCTCTGGAATAAGTCTTGGAAACTTATCCTGCATCCTAGAAGCCAAAGGTTACTTTTTTCATAGGCCTATCCTAACCCCAGGGGAAGGTAATCTATGCTAGATAGTAATCTGATCTCCTGTATATGACCTCTGAATGAAGTGTATAAATTATACTTACTATAAAATACTAAATAAACAAAAGTGTCATAAATAATTATAAATATACCTAATCACATAAATTAATTCCCTGTATGTATCTTATACTACTACTAGTGGAAGAATTTTAGTCTAAACTGTTATAGATACACAAAATATACATGAAACAAAATTGTTCCTCATAAAAACCTGAACATTTTGGTATATAAAGTTTATTTGTACGGCCAGAAATAAAAAAGTTACACAAAATCAAAATGATTAAATTCTGGAAAATGGCAACCAAATTAAAAAATTTTGCCAATAACTTCTAAACTATTAGAGATACAGAAAATGCACATGAAATAAAACTTATTCCTCATAACAAACGGAATATTTTGGTATATAAAGTTTTATTGTATGGTCAGAAATTTAAAAAAAAGTTACACAAATCCCAAAATCTTTTAATTTTTTGCCAATAACTTCTGATGAAGTTGTTGAGTGTACTGCTCTGGAAAATCACATTCTGGTCAGGTGTTCCAACAGATATCTGGAAAATCTCATCAGTCAAGAGATTCAAATAATGTTATGCAATTACCAGCTAATCCTTACTACGTTTTAGATGGAAGAAACCTTCACCACTGTGATCTTTGGCCAAACCCAGCAACATATGGTCAGATGTTAGATTTGTATATAACCTATGTTGAGAATCATTATGGAAAAAATTGTACTGTGGTGTTTGATGGCTATCTTAAGAGGAAAACCCCTAAAACATTAGAGCAGAAACGATGAGTATCAAAAAGAACTTCTAGAGATATAATTTTCAATAAAAGAACATCAACCACTACTTCACAATCAGATTTTCTAGCAAACCGAAACAACAAACAAGCTCTAATTGGTGATCTTGTACTTAGTATGAAGACCAAAGGTTACTTGTTCTACAAGCAGAAAGTGATGCAGATACTGTTATTGTCAAGGTTGCTCTTGACCAAGCGAAACAAAAATATTCAACAGTTTTGTTTGTCAAAACATTCAACCGTTATTCTCCAGATTTTTGGATTTGTATAACTTTTTTATTTCTAAACCAAAATGTTCCACTTGTTATGAGGAATAAGTTTTATTTCATGTAAATTGTCTGTATCTGTAACGGTTTAGAAATTATTGGCAAAAAATTAAAATTCGTCCACCATTTTCCAGAATTTAAATTTTTTGATTTTGTGTAACTTTTTTATTTCTGGCTGTGCAAAAAAACATTATATACCAAAATTTCCAGTTTTTATGAGGAACAATTTTGTTTCATGTATATTTTGTGTATCTGTAACGGTTTAGAAGTTAATGGCAAAATATAAGAATTTTGGGGACTTTTAGTATTTTCATCGGACTTAAGGAACAAATGTGCCAAGTCGGAATGGATTTTTTTTTTGAATAAAATTCTTCCACTATACAGTAGCCAAGCAAACCTAGGCAAGGTGTGAACTTTGGGTGGAAACTTACTATGTCTCTGTATTGCAAGCGAAAAAGAGAAAATGCAGACTATAAGTGGTCAAGACGATATTCATGTTGCTAAGCCACCTACAAAACCTTTTTGGTAAGGTAGGTAAGTGCTGAGACCCTAATTTTATATTGTTTTTTATTTTTTATTTTTAAGTCAAAATTGAGGTGTGTCATAACCAATATATACAAAGACCTAGCTAAATGAAAATATGAATAAATTTATGCATGTATGCACATTTATATACATATGTAGATGTACATATAGCTTCAAATGAATCTTCTGGTGTTAATTAACTTTTAATTTCATAAACCACTTGATACCCCCTCTAATTGACAGTGGAACTCTTCTGCGAATAGAATAAAAAACTGCATTTCTATTAACATTACGATATCAGCGGTCCCCGGGTTGGGAATCACTGCACTAAATGTTGGAGAGGGGCTCCTCAAGGAGCCAAGCCCCCTGAGCCCCTCAAGGAACCAAGCCCCCCAGGCACCCAAATCTCCAGCTATGCCCCTGACAACCTGTATTTCCTTTTTTTCTTTTCCTCTTAGAGAAATAAACATGTTCTTCGTTACTTGAAGGCTAGAAGCATTTTTCCTGAAGGAGCTGAATTGAGAATTTGATATCTTAGCTCTAGGCACTGCTTTACCCCATTCGTTACAATAAAATAACTAGTATTAGTATTACAGGTATCCCGCGCTTTACGGAAGTTTACTTTACACCGCTTTGTTTTTGTGAAAGACCTCAAGCCGCCATAGCTTTGAACTGTATCTGTAACCATCTGTGTTTTATCTTAAATTAGTTTCTGCATCCGTTAGGAAGATGTGTCCTAATGTATCAGAAAAGCCTAAAAGAGCTGATAAGGGTGTTACTGGCAGACATAGATGGTTATTCTTTGGGTCTGGGAATGCTCAAAAATTGTTCCCTTATAAATTAATGGTAATTGCTTCTTTGCTTTACTCCATTTCAGGTTTTATAGGAACACTCAGATTGTGGGGGGGGGACTGTTAAAAATTTAAGTGAGCTTTTGGCATTGATAATAATGATGTTTATGTTCTTGAGAAATAAAATTAATGTTTGCAACATTTGAAGGTGTTTTTATTCCCTGTTGAAAATGTGACATTACTTTCTGAACAACCTAATAGTCTATGAATGTAACAGTAAAAGATTTAGTGGTGCTAAACAAAAGTAAGGAGATGAGGAAAATAATACATCTGTTAAAGGAGTAAATTGCGAGTTTGGTGGTGACAGAAAATTGAAAGGGTTTGCTTGAGATACGTGTTAAGTGGCACCATTAAGAGGTTGAGAAAGAGAGTCAACTGATTAGTAGATCTTGAGAGAGCTCATTTTTGTTTTTATTTACACGTTTTTTTCTCGAATGACTGTTTTATTATCATTTACAACTTGTTTTACTCCCTCTCTTCTTGTCAGATATATTGTTGCATTGAATAACATTTGCTTTTTTAAACTGATAATGCACAACTGTCAACAGATGCATTTGAATAAAAACTGTAGAAATATCTGGTTTCAGCAAAACAAGAAACAAAAATGGATGTTGTTTTATTATGAGAAATGTACAAGGTCTGTCTGGAAAGTATCCAGCCATTTTGAATATCTTGAGAACCAGTTGTGCAGCATTGATGTAACTTGGCAATAAATCAGATGGGGACCTTACTGCAAATGCGTGAACATACACTCTCCAGTGGGATTACTCAGTCGGCAGTGAGATGCCATTCAGTTTGTATACTGTGTAACCGTCACATTCACAATGACCAAGCAAGTCATTCTTCGCATCTTGGGCAAGATTTTTTGGTAAAACATTCCATCACCCAGGTCCTTCAGCTCTTACCTACAGTCCAGGTTTTTCCCTGCAACTTCTGGCTTTTCCCAAAGAGATTCCAGACTTAGGATGAGTTTATGGGGAATGTGACGAGGCAGTTGATCGCGATATTGAAAGAGGACTTTGCAGACTGTTTTGAAACGTGGAAGGGACGATAGGATAAGTGCGTGAGGTCCTAAGAGGAGTACTTTGAAGCAGAGTAAGTTGCTATTGCCCTGGGTAGGCAATTTCTTTGTTAATATTAAATGGCTGGATACTTTGCGGACAGATCTTGTATGCTTTTAGAGACAAAATCTATTCCTGTTGAAGTTTAAAGGAGGTACTTAGTTTTCTCAGCAATGACTCAGATGATTTCATACCATATGATTTATATATAATTTCATTAGCCAATCAGTAATGGTTGTATAAATTCATGACCACTGACAGGATTTAACTCATTTTCAATGCATTTCTATAGCAAAGTCGCTTACAATGCATTTACATTATTCATATGATAACCGTATTCTGTCAGTAATACTTGCCTCAATTCCTGACCACTGACAATCCCTTTCTTCCTGATTTTCATTGCATTTCTAAAGTAAAATCATTTGCAATGCATTTACATTATACATATAATAGCCCTATTCTGTCAATAATGCTTGCATTAATTCCTGACCACTGACAATTCTTTTCTTCTAGATTTTCAATGCATTTCTATAGTAAAATCTCTAACAATGCATTTACATTATACATTTAATATCCAAATTCAGTAACACTTACATTAATTCCTGACCACTGACAATTCGTTTTTTTCTTGATTTTTTTTAAATGCACAACATAGAGATTGCATGCTGACATTTTTTATTTAAAAAAAAAAAGGTGATTAATGATTGATTTTTTTTCAACTGTCAGAAATATTCAGTTTGTTAGTACATAGAATAACTAAAGCTATGTGAGGGAGGGGTAAAGTCAGTAAGATAAGAAAATACTAAAACATTGCCTACATAATCCATATTGAAATGCAGCCAGCACTAAAATACAATTGTGATTGTTTCTATTTTTAAATTTACCACCAGCATATGTTGGCGGGGGTATGACACTACTATGGAACATTTCATTCAGTTCATGTGGGACCCATTTTTCCAACTGTTTTAACCTTTTCTATTGCCTTGAAATGACATGATATAGTCACTGTTGAAGTCCCAAAGTCTCCAGAAAGTGCTTGTTCATGGATCGTTGCCCACTGCTGATGATAATTTTTCGTCATTAAGAACAAGTTTGGGCTTCTCTCGAGATTTATCATTGGTATCCATATTTCCAGACCTAAACCTATTGAACCAATGCTGAACAGTTTGCACTGTAGTTGTATTCACTCCAAATGACTTGTTGATGTTATCAGCAGCAGTAAGTCATAATTTGAAATCGTACTTGAAAATTAGTCTAATTTATTGGTTAGACATCATTGCTGTTAAGGGCATTGCTGGGAGGTATAGGAGACTTGGGAGTTAGAAGTGAAAGGAACAGGGTGTGTGCTGGCTCTATAATGAAGAAAACTAACTGGATGCTATTTTCGCTTCTCACATTCTTTTCGCAAAAGTGATAACGTGGCATAAAGCAAACTTTCAAAAAACAGGAACTAACTATATTTGAATTCTAGGTGATTTTTTTTTTTTAGAATAGCAACTAAAAAACTTATTTCTTTGGAAGAGTCCATTGTTTAAAATAGTGAGTAGGAGATATTTTTGTCAACAAAGAGATTGCATGCTGACATTTTCAAGTGGAAGAGTTCATGGTTACGGACAAATCACACTGTTCATTATATAAGTAGATTTTGGTACTAGTTTTCTTACCTTTGTCTTGATCAAACGTCTCGGCTGCTGTATTTCCCAGCTCTAGCTTAGGTGTTGTTACTATAGGTTGTACCTCTCTAATCTGGTTCTCAGTGGTCTGGTAACTCCCATGGTTTGGCAAATGTTATGAATTTTAAAGTTTTAAGGTTTTTGAAAATTTTAAGTTTTAGAATTTTAATATTTTATAACGTCTAGAACACTGAAACTGAAAGTATTTTCATTTTCATAGTTTATTGTAGTTAGAAGCTAATTTTATTAATATATTTGGGGAAAAAATAAGCAATTTAAGACAAGAAAAAAGAATGATACAAAAGTAAAATTAAAATTTTCTTTTAGTTTCCTAATAAAGTACATGAAATGAATTGACAGCATCAATTTTAATTAAATGAATTGAAGTGGCTCAGTCCCAGAAGTGATCCACTGTGCCCCAATTCACTGTGCCCCACACATACCATTGAGAAAGATAACCTTACATCTCTCTAAAGAGCAAGCACAGTGATTGCAGTTTGAACAAAAAATAATTCTAATACAATCTTAATTTCACCTCCTATAGCACAATTAGAAAATTCTGAATAGTTGTGGCTCTATAATGAAAATAAGAGTACCCCTGGATATTACTTTTGGCTTAAAAATAGGTCCCTTGGCTTGCACACTGTACAGCAATGCTCAAGCAGGCAAGTCTTTCACAAAATAAGATAGTGGATGAGAAAAGGAAGTAGTAGCCATCCTGTTGTGTATTCGCATTTGTAAAAAATCATAATGATTCACTGTGCCCCATGATTCACAGTGCTTCAGTTTCCCCTATATATACTCATTTAAAGCCCATTCATCAAATAAAATAACAATATGCTAAGACTCCAAAACAAATTATTTTTAAAAAATTGAACATTTACTTTTATTAAACTTTATTTAATCAGTTATCATAGATTTTTATCAGCTAAATTGGAAGAAAATCAGCCAGATCTAGCCGGAAAATAGCTAATTTGGCAAACCCTTGAAGAAATTTGACAACAGAGCATTGAGGGGAGCAGCATCCCCTGCCTCCCCCATTCGTACACCCCTGCTGCTCAAAGTGGTTCCGAAGGTTTTAAATTAGAAACAAGTCACTTGAAGAAACACTTCTTAAAGGATAGCTAGTAAGCATTGAAGATGACGAACTGAGTACATGTGTTGAATCTAATCCACTTCAAACGTGTCAGATGCTTTCATTAAGGTTCAACACAAGCGATGAAATTATATGTCTGCACCTGCACC
>VCCN01001356.1:1867926-1881930 GCA_006491835.1 Architeuthis dux | reverse complement strand
AAAACGATTAAATTAATTCATTATCCACGTGAATGATCTTGAAGTGAAACTGGTTGTGCAACTCGTGATTCAATTTATTTCAATGACATTAAATGGTTACCCATAAATACATAGTTACATCCCTTAGAACTGAAAAATCGGGTGTTACTTTTGTGACACCCCATATATATAGGTACATCCCACTTTTGACTAGAAAGCGATATATGTGACAAAAAAAACGCCCATAATAATGTAAATATCTTCTTTGAAGTTTTAATTTCTGATTTAACTACAAGTTAGTTGTAAAAAAAGAAAAATTACTTTTGTGCAATTAAAACAAGTTTTAGACAGTTTAAAAAAAAAAAATCTTTCCATAAAAAAGTGAGATCGATTCTGCCATTTCCCAGGAGTTAACACCATTGACAGACAAATTTGAAATCTTTTAGAACTATTTTTAAAATAAAACAATCATCATTTAGATATTGTTTTATGGAAATTAGTTACTTTAATAATTACTTTACTGATTTATTAAAAAATATTACTTACTTTTTTCTTAAAGTTCTTATAGTAAAAAATATATTCACACCAGAGTAATTATTTTACATAAATGATACTCAAAACAAAGTCGCGACCAGACCTCACAGCTCCTTTTAAGTTGGTATGGATGATTATAAGTGAAGGGAAAACTGGAACAGTTATATTTTCTTTACTGCTAAAAAAATGTATCTCTTGTTTTTGTAAGCAAAATGTAGGAAATCCATTTACGTAGGTATTTCGGCAAATATGTTTGACTATTTTCTATTTTTTTTCAGGGAGGAAATAAAAATAAAAAATAAAATTATTTTTCAATTGGTCTCCCATACTTAATAATTGCTTCATGTATGTACGTAATAAAAAAATTGAATTAATTCTATTAAAAATCTCCTGTTCACTAGATTTTCTTAAACTTTACAATTCTCAATTATAAAACAGTTATATTTAATAACAAAGTTTCATGATTATTCATGAAGACTGTAAAAATATTTAAAACCATTTATCCATAAAATGAGCTTTTTTGCACAATTCCTAAAGTCTACATTATATTCTATTTCTTTTTAAAAAAGCTACACACTTCCCAAACAAAAATAATGTTTTAATTTTATTGAATTTTATTTTTCCCTGATTCAGCTCATAATTTTTACATCTCCAGCAAAGCTTTCAAATATAATTTTAACTGATTTAATTTCTCTGGGGTCTTATCTCTATAGTTTTTATAGATATTTTCATTATTCACATAATGGGTTGATTGAATAGTTACTCAAATTTTTCTTAAAGAATATTCATTCAATATTTAAATACATCCAAAATTCAATAAGTACTGAAGATTTTATTGAAATATGATAATTATTTAATTTTTGGTAGAATTTTAAAATTTGCGTGCGTTTTGCATACAAATTATGTATATGCAAATTATTATGTCCCATTGTTTTCACAGTATAAACAACCTTTTCAAAGACAAAAATCTCTGGTACTAAACATGGAAAACCAATCATTTTTAGATAAAAAATTTCTCCATTCATTCTTCTTATGAATGGAATAAAGATTTCTACAATAAAAATAATTATTATACAAGTTTTGAACATTTGTTTCTCATCACGTATCGCTTTTTTGGCAAAAGTTCAGTTAACTTTTGGTTGATGTGTGGTTTTTCATGCATCAAATTTTGTCAGATTTGCTATTGTAACTATTAAATTCATAAACTGCTTGAAATCGTTTGTAATTGACAGTGGAAATCTTCAATGAATAGCATAAAAATTCACCAAATGGTCAAAGGGAGATAATTTTAATCAGAAGTTATTTCCCTTGAAATTACATTCTATTTTATTTGTATGAATTTAAGAGTTAAGTGTCAGCTGACCGGCCTGCATTGAAAACACACATTTTATTTTGGAGAAGACGTTCTGGGAATTCTCTTCATTTCATAAACCAAAATGGCTCAGAAAGGTTCAATGCGATTCATGCCATAAGACTGACTAGACCAGGTCCAACTTGTCCATTAGGCAAATCTAGGCAGTCGCCCAGGGCACAAAAGTCCAAGGTGCACTCTACTGAAAAATAGAGTTGTTAGAATATTTTAAGTCTCGCTAAGGGTGCATGAAACCCTTGCACTAACCTTGCCAGGAGTCAATAGATTTTGGGACCTACCATTTTTTCCTTTCCTTTTTTTTCTATATGGTATGAAAAGGGTGCTCTTTTTCTTCATATAACTCAGACTCACTTGCTCCCATGTCACCTGACACAAGGCAATGATTTTGTCTCCATTTCTCAAATGATCCATGGAGACTCAATCATTGTCTGTTGTAATCATGGGTTTTTATGGGGCTAGGGTGCTAGCTCAATTTTGCAACATGGACTGCCTTACAAGGCTAAAGGGCGCCAACTGCTCTGCTATTCACCAATAGCTAGGGAGAGAAATGCCTTTTCCAAGAGCATTAGTGCTGATTCCATTCTCTGTGCCTGTAACCATTGGGCCACTTGAAACTTCTCTTTATATAATCATTAGTAAATATTAAGAGAAGTTCCTTCTGAAAAATAGACAAGCATTTTTCTGAAATGATATTCTCTACACACTCCAAGGGCTTTGAATGGCCAGTGATCTAAATTGTTCCTCCCACAATAAGTAAAAACTACCATGTTTAATAGTGGGCTGCAGGGGATTCAAACAAGATTCTTGGTTAGGCAATCTCCAGATCCACAATTGTCCTCTGTTTGAAAATTGAGCAAATGAGGATGACTCGGGGTTGGCCTTAGGTTTCCTGGTATCCTAAGCAAGCTGAACTTTGCGCCCTTTAAAATATAGTATTATCTTATTTATTTATTTGCAACCTCACCTCAGCCCACTTACCTTCCCTCCCAGACCCCTGCTATTGTGAGCACTATATCTCACCAAACAAGCTAAGCTTGTCATCAGTCATGAGAATTTCCTTTGCCAATTCTTTCTCTTAGATTCACCATAACAGAAAGTATTTAACTGTCTGATAGTCCTGAAAAATCTGACTTCACATCAAGGAATTTTCTTATTTTGACTGTTTTTAGTTTGTTTAATTTATTTATTTTCCCAGTTTTCTATTTGTATTTGGAAAGTCTTACTGTCTCAGACACATGACAGGTGTCCCCTAGCACTTGGCACCCCAGCTGACTGTTTGTGTTGCTGGTACCTAAGACCAGCCTAAGGGTCTATCCACCAAATCAGTTGCTCATGCCTTTTTCTGTTTGAGTGTTGGTTGGTTTATCCCTTTCAAAACTCCTGGGACATATATATATATATATATACCATGGTTTCTATAACTGCTGGGATGTGTTGTATAGCAGGTTGAATGTCCTGGACTTGGATAGAAAGGAAACTCGAAAACTTGCTTATAAAAATATCTGTACATATTTTTATTTCATAGCATACACAGCATACATTTTGTCGGCCAGAGAGTGAACAGTGGGAGAGAGATGATGGGTGCCGAGAGACCGTTCCCAACAGGAGAACTTGGTCTTCTGTCCTCCCAGCCCTAGGCGGTCTGCCTCCTGGCTGCTTGGGTCTCTGAGTTTTCTGTCCAGGTCTGCTTTATAGGTTTCTCGAACACCCACGCAAGTGTCATTTCCAGTCCCCACATCCTGTTGTTTTGACACCCACGCATATACCTATTTCCTAAGGTGACCGGGTTACCTCTGTTTCCCCACAGGTGTTGACCTGGAAATGACCCTTTCGTGGCAACATATCATAACAGATGTATGTGTAGTATAGATCTCTACTGAGATATATATGTCACAATAAACAAAGTAAATCTTCCCAGCTTTTACAACTGCAGACAATGATGTCATCATAGTATGAAACTCAAGCAGAAATTACATGACTGTCAAGGAAAGGTGTGTAGGCAAAGTGATCTGCTAATTCCATGTTTTTCATCTGTCTCAGGATAAATGGGACATCATGATTTTGGTTCTTTAAAATATGGACATTTTTTAATTTAATAAAAGAATAGTTTTTAAGCACTTTAATAGGTTAGTCTTGAAAGGGTTAAGAAGTGACTTCTGGCTGTTCTGCCATAGTATTCCAATTGATGAAAAATCCATAATGCCATTCTTTGGCTGATTTCATCTCATTCAATTACATCAATTCCCATCTCACTTTTTTTTATGCTATTTGACCTGGCTCATTCTACCTTCAGAAGGAAGGCCTTCAGCTGTTTTCATAGACAATTGAATGGCACTGGAGTGACTTCTATGGAGATCCTGGGATGCCCAGTCAACAGAATTCCCCTCTTGGCCTCACTGATGTAGTCCAAAGGAAAGTGCAGCGATACGTTTAGCATCAATTGGCTGCAGGAGCTGCCAGAAGGATGTCAAAATTGGCATCCAACATCCTTAAGGGGGCTTCACTCCCTGGTTTGGAATCTGTCTCCTAGACTGTTTACCAACCAAGGTTAGAGGGCCCAGTCCGCCCTGCTATTTATCCATATCTTTGCATTGAATTCTGTCATTGGCTTTCACATACTTTGCTTTGTTAGAGGAACCATTCATGGTTTAAACTGTGTATCAATATCTTGCTTAAATTTGTGATATCAATACATGGCAAGACTATTGTGACATAACTCACAGTTTGGCTCATAGCTGACCTAGTGACACAGGGACAAACTTACCCCAGGTTAAAAAACCTACAATTGCAACAGAAACAATGGTTAATACCAATGAACAGATCATTGCCCAATATACCTTGTCGTACAGGAGGACCCATCATTATATATTACTAGTAAAATACCCGTTGCTTTGCTAACAGTGTACAGGGTGGAAATCTAAATCACTCTAGTATCTAAAAGACCTCAGAGGAATGTAAGGGACAACAAAGGCATATTTAATAGAATAAAACTATCCTTATTTTCACAGTTTGTAATACCAACCTAGAGGATTGTCTTCATTTGGGTATCTCTCTTTCTCCTCTCCCCTCCTTATCCTAACCGCCACCGGCTGAGTCTCTAGTCTTTATTTTTAAAGTGAATTGGGTAAAAATCGAAATTGACACATCAGCCAGCTGTAGTAGCAGTAGCAGTAGTAGTTACCAGCAGCAAGCGAATGAACAAACACATACACACAGAGCCCCTTCCTCTCTTCATTTGTTTCATAACAGACTGACATGTTGCAAATTATAATATTGATTAGAGATACACACACACACACACACACCTGCATCAAATTGTGATGTGCTTGCATACTTTCTCACAAAAATTGAGAATGTGATATTCGGCACAGTCATAGATAAAATATCTCAAATTGTACAACAGATTTTATCCAAAAAGATGCAGGTTGACCTGAACAAACACACTCGTGAGGTAATCAATATTCGTGGTGGATGTTTTATTCATGGTGTTTGTTAATCACACATCTTTCTCTTTGTGCAACAACAGGCGTGGCTGATGGCTGCTACTGATACTATAAGTATGACAGACATGGTAGGAAGGGAGAGGGGAGAAAAGAAAGGTAGTTTAATGAGAAGATAGGGAGGGACAGGGGGAGAAGAAAGTTAGGTAGTTTAATAAGAGGGTAGGAAAGGAGAGGAGAGAAAAAGGTTAGGTAGTTTAATAAGAGGGTAGGAAGGGAGAGGGGAGAAAAGTTAGGTAGTTTAATAAGAGAGTAGGAAGTGAGAGGGGCTGATGGCCGCTACTGATACAATAAGTATAAGTAATAAGACACAGCTCTTATTATAAATATATGACTTTTAGTGTATATCGTTTTTTTATATGGTTTTTGCACTCAACTAGAAAAACATTTTAGATGTAATATTCATGTTGAACATATCAATGAGTTAACCATCATTAATTTCTGACTAGTATTTGTTTCATCCTAATTTTAGTTGTTTTTCATTGCAATTACTCAGACCGTCAGTTTACAGACATTAGTAATCAGCACAGATCGGAAATAAAGAATAAGCTCTGGGTGAGACTCTAAATTGCATCTCCCTTGAAATCCTGGTTTACCATAACAGCTGCTCTATCAATTGAGCTACAAGAGCTTATACAAAAATCTTACTTTACTATTATTTTACAGTGGTACCATATTTGATATTATTGTTTTTACCTACACTAGTAGTATTAGTAGTAGTAATATTATCTTGAATTTTTATTAGATGAAGTATGCAATGAAAAGCAACTGAAATTAAGATGAAAAATGCTAGTCAAAAATTAATAATGGTTGACAATGCTTTATCTAATAAAAATTCAAGATATTTCGATCAGTTGTTTTTAGATAAGAGAATGTCCCATAATTTTAATTTTGTTATAATTATTTTATAATTTTAGTCATATTCAATTTAGCAACAAAAAGAAAAGTAATAATGGAATTCCAGTTCATGTTTTTTCTGCAAGCAGAAAATGGCAAATTTGTTTCACTTTGTTTTTTGGTTAAATATAGTTGTGGAAATTTTATTTTTTATTTAATTTTGAAAGGCTGTTTCATACAAATTATCCTCTCATTGGAAAGGAATTTCAAAACAAAATAAATGTAAAAAAGAATCCTGCTTAATTTTTAATTTTGGGCCAATCTCCTCTAGCCTGACTGTTTAAGTAAGTAGTGTCAAGTAAGAAATAAGTAATAGCTTCCAATGGTACTTGAACTCACACCCTATATGCTTAGAGCTTCTCTTTCTATGCCTGAATCATTTTGGTCATGGAAAATTATGTTTTTACTACATAGTAATAGTCTTAAATTATTCAAATTCTGAATTTTGGCTGCTCTTTTGTGTGAATGAACTGTCTTATAGTTGCTTTTTTACCACAACTTTCTAGAATCCCCTCCAACTATTCAAGTAAGTAGTATGAAGTTAGAATAATAGAAGAATTAACTTTCGACAAGACTTGAACTTGCATCCCTTATCCCTGGAGTTTGTCTTTCATGGACAAAAGTTTGAGGTCATTATCCAGTATCCAGCCATTTAATATTCACAGAAAAATAGCCTACCTAGGGCAAAGGCATCTTATTCCCCTTCACAGTACTCCTCTTGGAACCTCTCACTTATCCCAGCACCCCTTCCACTATCTGTCTATATTCCTGTGGTTTACAACTACTACTACTATAACACAATTTTTAGACATCAGACTTGTAAAGGAGGAGTAATGAATGAATGATAGTTATAGTGAAGGTTGAGTCCCTTTTTCTCCCATTCATGCATACTCTTCCATTCTTACCTTTGTTCGTTACATTGCAAGGGTGGGTGGTAGAAGAAAAGTCAAAGATGAGAATAATGAATAATAATTGATTCATTTTGTTGTCTGTTATGCTACCAGGGAAAAAAGACAACCCCCCCCCCCCCCCGGTTGCCAGACTTGGCCAGAAGTGGAGATAATCCAAGTTTTATCTCAGAGACTTACCCAACACTGGCAGAATAATGGTATAATTTTTACTTGTGCTTCTTTCATCTCAGTTCCAATAAAAAGCAACAGAAATAAAGAATAAGCCCCTGAAGGCTTATTCTTTATTTACAATCTATGCTGCTAACTTAATGGTCATAAAATAATGACCTAAAAGTTGCAATAAAAAGCAACAGAAATAAGATGAAAGAAATACTAGAAAAGATCGCATAATATAAAAGCCCATGTCACATTTTTTGTGTGTTTGTTGGTTTCTGTCATGCAAGCAGAAAGAGAGGAAGGGGGTAAAGCAAGGTTCTGCTGTGTCTGTTCACGTCTACATTTATACTACTACTACATAGTAGCATGGAAAACAATTCCTCTAAATATAGGCATCTCTGATTTTTGATGAATAAAACTAATGTTGCCTTATTATTTTCACATTTAAAAAAATAGAAGATATGAAGAGTTGTAGAAAGTCAATAGAAAAATAAATTTTGTCCGATGTATGTGTTTTTTTGTTTGCAATAAATATATTTATACTATAATATATGTATAATTTATCCATACGTAAATAATCCAGTATTTTTTATGTGTAATATGCTAGTTAATGATAATACTCTTGAAGTCTTTAGCATATATGTGCAGGGGCGGATCCAGGATTTTGAGCAGTGGAGGGGTCCCAAATGGAAAAATCATTTTTACAAATAAATATATGAAAAAGAAAAATTTCAAACATCAAAAACAAGAAAATAATATGTGACCAAGCATTTTTCATTATCATTTGATTTGTGGCTTTTTAGCACTAGAATTAACAAAAGAGTACAGTAAAAGAAATTTACCACAGGACTAATAAATAATTTCTAAAGAATAAGACGGAATACATCTTACTTATTTTAGATGAAAAACAAATTAATTTTTTTTGTTCTTTAGGTCAATTTATGATTAATTGGGGTTATTTGGTATTTTTATTTATATTTTTTTAATTGTGCTTAGTCCGAGCAGGGGTGAGGATCTGGACCTCCCCCTGGATCCGCACCTGTATGTGTGTAATATCAACTGCTGAGATTGTGTGTTTATGTGGTTCCTTTTAATCTTCGTCATGACTTTATTTTTTAGTCATTATCTTGAACAGTCTATATCAAAATGAAAGCCCAGAAAAAAAACATTTCTTTTTATTTTCAAAACTGACATCTTTTCTTCTTTTTTTTAATTATTTATCCTTATTATTAGATGAAGTTTTGTAACCCAATATTTTATTAATTTTGATTACTTTTTAACTTCATCTTAATTTTATAGTTGCTTTTATCACAAATTTCAACTCAGGCTGTGATTCTACAGCTAGGAGCATACAGCGCGAACAGAAATAATTCTCACCAGAGGAGTACTCTTTATTCCTGATTGCGCTATTTGCTTGTAGCATAAGAATGACAGCTCGAGTTGAAAGTTGTGATGAAAAAAAAAATAGTCAAAATTAATAAAATCTTTTCTTCTGATGTTCAGTAGGTCATCATGACGGTTTAGTATTTATTATTTGTACTCATTATGAGATTTTTTCCTGGTTTTATTTTATTTGGTTCCTAAGAAAATCATTGTTTTTTTTTGTTTGTATTTTTTTTTTCTATGAATTATCCAAAAATTCTTTTATCTTTTTGACAATTATTTACCTAACTTAAAGTATAAATTTCCTTTTCAGTCAACGAATTTTAGAGTGTGGAACTTTTTGAGTACTTTTCAAGTTATTTTGGGAAAGATAACAACTTTTGCAGCATGTAGTTTGTACTCAACTAATAAACGCATGTGTTTGCGTTTTTCTAACTTAAGTTTATTTGCACGAAAGCATGACTTAATCAATGCATGCTCTTAAAACGTTTCTCCTTGTATTATCACTTACTATATTACTTATATTACTTACGTCTGTAAATTATTTTCTGTTCTGTGGTTTTTTTGGCCACTAAACAAACTGGCATATATAAATCTTCCACTTTCAGCTGCTGACAACAATTATACATTTATTTATATATATATATATATATGTATGTATGTATGTATATATAATCTGGTAAGAAAATCCTGCTGGTCCTTTAAAGGTATCCAGTTTGAGATTTTTTAAAAAGACACAGTTCTCAGTTCTGGTTTATATTCCATCTCCTTTTTCTTAATTCACTGTTTTTATAGTATATCCTTTATGTGTATTCCTCTTTAAAAATATATAAATAAATAGAGAAAAATAAAGAAATCTCATCGCGCAGACCTAAAGGCTTCCCATGGTCCCAAACTGCAGAGAAGAGGCAATGCCCTAAAACCAGAACTCCTTGCTGCCAAACCTTCTATGGCAGTCACCATGGGAGAGCTTGCCTGTATCATGTGGGCCCTACTGGTCATCAGCAGACCTGCATCAGACGTGGAACCCCCACCTAAATCCTCATCTGTGAAGTCAGGCGTTGATCATTCCTCTTAGAATAATGATTCATTTTGTTGTCTGTTATGCTACCAGAAAAAAAAGCTCCCCACAGGGTTGCCTGATCTGACCAGAAGGAGAAATAATCCAATCTTTATCTCAGAGACTTTATCCAATGCAGGCATTGGAATAGCATTGAATTTGGAAATCGAGCTGGAGGCTATTGAACTTTTGCCTCCAGACTCACTCGATTTCCAATGCCTGTGTTGGGTACATCTCTGAGATAAAGCTTGGATTATCTCCCCTTTTGGCTGAGGCTGCTTATATTCACTTAGCCCTAATTGTCTTGGGAAAGGTATGAATCCAAATCTATATGCTCGGTCCCCTCTCCAGATATACAAAAATGTCTTGTCTATGGCATGTCACAATGGCTGACAGAAAAGAGTGGATGTGTGAACACACCACTCTCCCATAATTACCATCCAGTCAGTAATAATTGTAATGCTAATATCAATATTCACAAAGGTCAGCATATGCTATCAAATCTTAGTGAAATTTCTTCATAGATGATCATTTTTTTCTATGTATTTCAACAACTACTAGAGAAAAAATGAAATGAGTATAAAGAATATGGTTTTAATTGTCAAAATTGGCATAATATCATTCTTTTGAATTTTTTAGATGAAGCTTGGTCAATTATTATTAATTTTGGGAGTTTCAATCTTTAAAGATTCTGATTTTTCGGGATTATGTCTTTCAGGATTTTGTCTTTTGGGATTATGACCAAAACCCATTAAACATGGACACAAAACATGAACAATGATTCCATGAGCTATTTTAGTTTAAACTGATTGAAGCTGTAATTTTTTTTATTTGGAGGAAAGACTAATTTACTTCATGTTTAATTTGTTTTTCATTCAATTTTATATTGTTCATATAAATTTCCTATTTTCAATGATTAAATTAAAAAATTGACTTTTAAAAGATTAAATGTGAATATTTTTAGTATTTGACCAAATATTTGGACTAGTATCCTCATCTTTGTTGTTTTTAATACATGTTCTTCAATTCTCATTAGGTGTATGTTGAATCTGGTAGTCCTTAAGTCAATATGGAATCTATCTTGGAGTCAGTACTTAGAAGTATGATATTTGGCCATTAAGGCCATCCATATGCAAAAATTGTTTGCGACTTTCATGCTTGGGTTTGTATTTCTAGTGAGAAGGTTCAAAAATAAAAACAAAAAGTAGTGGACAACATTACCAGATGAAACTTGAGGAAGGGCAAAGAGCATATTGGCTGAAACATTGTGATAGAACTTTCTCAGGTGTATATTACATCTGATAGTCCCTAAGTCAGTGTCTGGAATTAAATTCCATCTTGGAACCAGTACCTGGAAGAATAATATTTGGCTATTAAGACCTTCTATATGCAAAAATTATAACCCTATTACTTTTAGAGCTATGTATGGCTGAGTAATTTCCAGGCTAACATGGGATTTCTTTAAAATCAGCACAAGACTTTTCTGCTTGGGTTTGTCATTTTAAAATAGTGTTTCTACTGCTCTGATTTTGAGGACTGGCAAAGTTCTTTCTAATGCGTCACGGACTGGTAACATATTTTTGTGCCAGATCATTATTACTACTCAGATGTTTGCTGCTACATAATCTTTGTATTTTAAGCAAAGAAAGCAGCTACCGAAAATCTTGCTGTCAAAGTAATGAATCAAAAGGTGGGCTAATATGAGCTAAAGCTGATGTTTCTTCAGATACAAATTTCATAATAAATAGTATATAAATTAATATTAGATAGATATTCAAAGGAGAGTTTTTCAAGTCTAGGAGATAAACATAACAAAGCCACATCATATAGGCATTATAGTAGCTTTATATAGTTTCTCTATTGTGAAATAATTCCCAAGCATGGCCAAGAACGTTATCTAGTAATTTATACTTCAAACGTCATTAAAGATGTGAAAACGAGCTGTGTACTGACAGCCTATGGTTCGTGCACTGATACCTGTACCACACTTTGAGAAGCATCGTTCTAGATAATACTACCAGATGCAAAAGATACCTGAGAAATGCCAAAGAACCCACAGGCTGAAAATTCATGATAACAATAATAACAGATGAGGATTCTATTCCACATAGTTTATGGTATAATCAAAATTTGAAACAACAGTTGTTAATATTTTGTTTGATGTTATTTATTTATTTTTCATTCAAAGGGTTTTTCATACAATGGAACTCCTTGTTGTTTATGTTGTTTTGGACGATTCATTCTACAGCCTTCTTCAGGTGCAGTATAATATCCGTAAGGGAAGAGAACCTCTTTTTCTGGATATTATATTTTACACCGAAGAAGGCCAAAGAATGAATCGGCCAAAACATTGTGTGAACAACATAAACAACAAGAATTAGTTCAATTGTCAAAAAACTCTTAGAATGTTAGTGACCATTCTCAAAATTATAGAGAGTATCTTTATTTATTTTTATTTTGTTTCCCTCTTAGGTGAAGCCAACTGATGAGTGCCTTGTTGCTAACATCCAAGAGAGCATGTTCACTGAACCACAGCTAGGGAGCTGTAATGGCGGAAGATACATTCCAGCTCTGCATACAACTTATATGCAGTTTTCTCCAACAACACAGGCAAATGGTACTGCATCGCAACAGTACATAATAAAGCCAACCCGTCCACGTCTGCCTGCTGTGTCCTCTTCAGCTCAGTGTACGGATGATGAGACTACTGTCAATGGCTTGGATCATGCATTAGACACTCAGGTGATCTATGCTGAACCAAATCGTGCTCATGTCGGTCACAATTCTGATGGCTCTAATTGTTCCTTAACTGATGATTCAACTTGTGATAGGCCCAATGCTTTGAGCCCTTACCATAGAGTTAATGAATTCTATCAACCCCCTCATCTAAAGATAGCTAAGCCTTGTTCAGTGATATGTTCAACATCTAGCCACCATTACCCAAGCCAGACATCAAGGGACAGCGAAGAGAACCCAGATGCTAAAGATCTGCTCCTGGCTGAACTCCACATCAGTGAGGAAGATCTGATCACCGAAAAAGATGATATAAAAACAACATTTGGTCCCGCACCAAAAAACTACCCCAACGTAATAAATCCTGAGTGCCATGGTGCCAGGCTTGACGAAAGCAGCAACCATGAAGACAGCTTGCCGGAAAATGGGACAAATACTTCACCATCTTACGAATCTTCTTGTGCTGACGGTAATGAGGCCTCGGGGTCAGCTGATGAAGACAAATCCACTTCGCAGCTTATCCCGAATGCATACAACGGACCATTAGGAGACTTAGAGGCTACTCTGCTTAATCATAATAATAGTGTGCTGAACTTTGTGTTTTGAACAAACATTTGACAATCACGTCAGTTGGATGGATGCGAATGATCGTTTGAAAAAACCAGTGATTGGCAGCTGTCACTGCCATCGGCGTCATCGTGAAAAGAGACTCTAAATCTCGGACATAGAAGAGATGACATCGTTGCGTTGTGTGAGGCAGCAATCACTTAGCAGGAAGTAGCTGTGTTAGACTCGTAGAGATGATGATGGTTGAAGAGGAAGAAAAGACGGATATGCCGAGTCATAGCATATATTTTGATTTTAGACACTGAAATCTTATATATAGTAAAATATAATTCTTATGCCAAAACAGTTTGTAAATTTGTGTTTTGGTTCCACAAAACAGATGAAAAAAAATGGTTAAAATTTTTTTTTTTCTTATTTCTTGATATTTATTTGGAGAAACTATTGTAATGTTTAAAAATAGAGAAAAAGAAAGAAAAAAAACGTATATATAATGGAATTGTGAAATAAGATGGCAGGGTTGGGGGTGTATTCAAATGTGTCTATTTATCCTGAGAAAAAAAGAAAAAAAAAGATATGTACATTTTCAAGTTGTTTTTCAAAATGTGACATTGTATAAATGAAGTAGTAGTCTTCAATACTGACTGATCACTTACGACGTTTAAACCATTGGGCTTTCTACATAACCAGCTTGTAAGGTTATAAAATCCAACTGACCACATGGCAGGAACTGCTCTTGTACCAACCATTCCTCACAACATTTTTTCTTTTCTTCATCTAATCTCTGTTATATTTTTACTAATAAAACAAAGGCACTTTCAAACAACAGCAACAACAATAATAAAGGTAATAAAACAAATGATAATAGTAATAATATAGAGTAATAAAAAATAATAATAAATAAAAATAATAAAG
>VCCN01001356.1:1742340-1752914 GCA_006491835.1 Architeuthis dux | reverse complement strand
GAATAACTGAATAGGTGAAACTGGACAAGAACTGAAAGACAGCTCTGGTTAGTTACCCAATAGAAACCGCCATGTGACCAACGTTTTTTGGCAGCATGCTGTGTTTGGGTGATCAATTAAAAAGTTGGAAAAGGGGGGTGATCAATTAATAAGTTACTTCTCTCGCCTTTTATTGGGCGATGATCACTAAAAAAAGGTCTGAATTTTAAAAAAACAAAAAAACAAGTGTGAACCCTGCCAGACACAAATTAAGGGACCAATTTAGTATAAACTTACATTCTAAATTGACCCCCACCCCACTAAAAAAAAATTTTTTATGGTTGGATTTTTAAAAGACAAGAAATTATTTTTTTCTAGGAGTAAATAAGGAGTAGATGTTTAAATTTTCAGCCCTTTAGCTCCATTGGTGCGGCCTGTAAGCGCGACACATACATAGATGGCTTGCCAGCCAGACCCATTTAAAAACTGAAGAAACCTATATTGACAGTTTTGGTTGATGGTTTCTAATAAATCAATGTTTTATCATGAACTATTGTGTTGTTAGCATTCATCATTCCATGATCAGAGGAATGGCATCTTATAAGTCTTGGGCTTTTCTTTTTCGTGAGAAGAAAGTAATAGTCTAACACATGAATGAGGTCAGTAAGAAAGTTTGTTATGTAACATATCTTTTCTTTTACTTAGCTGAAGAGTGTGTAATGTGATATTCATAGTGCCATGTTATTTTGAAATAAGTACGTAGCTTATAATTGAGTATGTGTCTTCACTCTTTTTATAAAGGCAAAAATGTACCCTGAACGACCAGGTACGCGGGTATGTGTGATACCTCAGGAAGCTGAACGCCTCTGCCTTTAACGGTTCTAGGTCACCCTTGGGCAACGTTGGTACCTGTTAGCTTCATTTTGATATCTCAGGTGGTTACTTGTCGGCAGTGATACACCACTAGCAGGCCGGTTGCAGATTTTTAACAAAAGTGCAAAAACATTCCTACCAAAGCTTTGTTGGTGTCATTGGACACAGAAAACTGTACACTATCACAATCGAAAGATCCCCGTTAATCTCATGTGGGGAAAATGTTTGACTGGACTTTGAAGTTATTGATAATTTTATGACTTTTTCACCATTTTCAGTCATAGTCGAGTGCATTTATGAAAAGAAATAAACATCTTACCCCAAATCCTTAAAATTATTTGTTAATTATTCATCCCAGACAAGTTTTTGCCAATGGTCTTTGTAGTATCAAGTGTGTTCAATAAGATATAACAAATATACAACAGAAAGGTACAATTTTCAAGTTGGCGTCCAAGATGGCGTCCAAGATGGCGTCCAAGATGGCGTCCAAGATGGCTACCAAATTAGTCGGCGGCATTTATGGAGAAAAAAGCAAACTTACCCATCAAAATATTACAACAAAGGTTTTCTTTTAGATATGCTGCATATCTTTTTGTAGTATCAGGTGTGCTCAATAACATATAAAAAGTCTACCACGGTCTGACCACTAAAAGGGTATAATTTTCAAGATGGCATCTAAGATGGCCGCCAAATTCTTAAAATACCCATTACTCGTTCATTGTTAATTCTAGACAAGTAGTTTTGGTGCCTAACCCCATGTTTAGGGGATCTAGGAATCCAATTAACATATTTAAACTATAGTGAGGTATTCGCAACTACAAGAACAGGGGAGGGAAGGGGTGGAGTTTGATGGAGGGGTGGGTATGACTGACATGCCAGGGGCATTTATGTTTCCCAAACACACCTTGTTTAGGGGTACCAATAAGGGGGGTACCAATAAAATCATTCATAGATCCCCAGCCCTGAGTGGACCCAAATTCGAACTAGTACTGACATTGCAGTATCCCAGACTGATATTACCAACTTGCTTCTATTCCAACCTTCTCTGGCAGTCTGTTTCGAGTTTAGAGACCAGCCACTTTGGCTAAAAGCAATGGAAGTAGCCACAACAAAGGATATCACTAAGGTTTTTATCCGGTTAGAGGGATTTCATCTCCTTATGAGCGCCTGTGGAAGTGTATTCAAGATGATGAAAGGATCAGTAATCGAAGACGCGTTGGAACAAGTATATGGGCCGAGTACAGTTACTCATCTTATGAGTGGCAAGGCCATTGTAAGATCCTTCCATAGACTCTCTCTTATCGAGGCAGCATTGACAACAAAGGTTCTCATGACATTACTTCCTCAAGGCGGGAAATTGAACACAATGTCAGATATGAATGCAGCTTTTGAGTCAATGACAAATTAGGGACATCCAATGGTACAGTCACTTACACAAACTGAACCAGAACATTTCACCAGTTGCTTGGTTGAATCTTTGGGACTTGTCACTCTCGGCAAAACGATAGAGCGTGTCATGAACGCATTAAGCATGACATCATGAACTGCAAAGCTCTGGTTACAGTAAATAATCAAGGACTTCATCTGTTGTGAGAGATTAGGAATGTGGGATGGTCATTTGAATGCTTTGACTAAATTACTGAACCTACTTGCTGCAACAGGACACATACCGATTTATGAAGTATTTGAAAAGTCGAGGGGTTTGACGAGGGGAGAGGAATGGCAGAAAGTGTGCGTCACCAGTAGGTGTATAGTATTCATATGTGTGCTGCTATTTTTGATGCCATGATATCACGGATAGGAAAGCAGCACACTACCAGTCATCAGCATGTAGAGTTTAGAAAAAGCAAGACGCGGTCATGACATGCGATACGTGAGGAACATCTTGGATTGGTTCCATGTCCATGATCCGTTTGATTGAAAACTCTCGCAACTTCGATCATTGGCCAGTGGTTTGCCAGCAATTGATCGTGATGGTATCAATTGCGATGAAACAGAAGTTGTTGGAAATGATATACAGAAAGGTTTAGACAATCAGTCCAGTGTAAATGCCACAATTAAGAGGGAGAAGATGATTCATACACTGAATGACCTGAAGCCGGGAGTCAAAGTTGACAAACAAATTGTTCAGATGGATCCTTCTTTTCTTCCGTTGTATAATTTTAGCGCAACGAGAAAATGAGGACATCACAACTTATTTTGCACATGTGGTGACGGCAGTTCTAATCTCCATGTTCAAGAACTCCTTCACGAGGAGAACAATAACAAAAACGGATCTGAATAATATTATGGTACACCGTTACCACCCCAAAGTATGATTGTAATTGATGGGGGCTAGCTGCTGCATGTCATAAGATGGAAATGGAATTCATCCTATGCAGGTCATGGAGCAGTACAATTCCTTTCTCATATTTAAGTATGGAATATGTTGTATCCTGTTTGAGGGCTATGAAGAGCACTCAACCAGCATAGATGTCGTCAATAGGGGAAGGTATCGGCAGCTATTGTGATCTCTGAAAATGCACAAACACATAAAGATCGAGGCGTTCTTTGCCAACGATCAGAAGAAAACACAATTAATTGGGCTTTTAGCGAAGCACCTTGAGGCTATTGGCCATTGTGTCAAGATAAGTAAGGGTGGTGTAGCCACTATGATTGTATCAAGTATCAAGTGCAGTGGAATTTGCTCGCAATGGTCAGTTGTGGCAGAAGTTGCTACATCATTGGGAAAATGTCATTGCTGATATCTTCATCAGGAAGGAAGGCAGACAAAAACGACCTAAAAGCAGAAATGTTTAGTATGAAAGAGGCCAGCAGGTCTATACCGGGACACTCTTTTCATACATGTTTGGAGTGGCTGCGACACGACCTCAGCAAACTTTGATCTTGGAAAGGTGCACCTAATGGCAATTCTGAAGAAGTCTCTAGGGGTAGAGAACTTTGCTGAAACAGTTGCTGAAGTATGGTGGAACTAAGCAGGATATACTGACATCTCTGCAATATGCAAGGTAGAGGGCAATGATAGCCAAGTCGAACAGAGTTGAGCCGGAAAGATTTCCTCCCCAGGTTGTAATTTGGACTGATTTAACTAATGACTGTCTAGACCAATGGTTCCCAACCTTTTCACGGTCATTCCCCACTTTTGTCAATAAGATTACTAGTCCCCCCCCTTCGCAGTAAGTTGCAACAAAGAATAATTTCAATTAATTATTTTGCGTATAACTAGACAGCTTGATAATAAGAATTAGTTTAATGTTATAATTGTACAGTTGCTGCTGCGTATTTGTTGCTCAAAGAAAGCAAGCGAAAATAATTAGGAACACATCATTTTATTTTTTACCTAATGGCCTTATCCATCCTCCTCCGCCATGGACTACCTAAATCCCCCCCTGGTTGGGAACCACTGATTTAGAGGCAAAGGAATGGGGTTGGATGATGGAAAATGACACTCTTTGTCCTGTGATGAATGGCCTGGATGTTGCCCCAACCAAGGTACTTCGATTCATTGGGTGCAAATGCAAATCCACTGGCAAGAACCTTTGCGGATCAAACCAATGTTCCTGTCGAAAGAGTGTGCTGAAGTGCTTAATAGCTTGTGTTGAATGCCGGGGACAGTCATGCAATGACACGTGCATTGAGGCGACCTTGGAGGAAGATGATGATGACTGCGTTCTGGATGTATGATGATTTGAACATGGTGGTTACAAACACATAAATGTCTTGGCAGAAGCCATATTCAAATTTCTGATTGGTAGCCAACTTCGGAACTATATTTAGCAACAATATTTATTTTTACTATGAGCATGTGATGTATACTTTTAATTTGTTGCCTGTTAAAACAGTATGATTGCCTCTAGAATTGTGCTATCATTTTTCTTTGTGATAACATGCTCTGTAACAATGTGGTTTAGAACACCAAACAAACAAGATGCGTCTGGAAAGGAAATCACCCTTTCTTCTCACAAACTCGGTTTTTGCATATTGTCTCCCATCTTGAAAATTGTACCTTTCTAGTGGTCAGACTGTGGTAGATTTTTTTTAATATCTTATTGAGCACACTTGATACTACAAAAACAGCAGGAGAAAACTTGTCTAGGATGGATAATGAACAAATAATGGGCATTTTAATGATTTGGCGGCCATCTTGGACGTCATCTTGGACGTCATCTTGGAAATTATACCTTTCCAGGGATCAGACTGTGATAGACCTTTAGTATGTTATTGAAGACATCTGATACCACAAAAACCGCTTAGAAACCTTCTGTAGCAATTTATTGGGGGTAAGGTGTTTATTTCTTTTCATAAATATACCCGACTATGACTGAAAATGGTGAAAAAGTCATAGAAATATCAACAACTTCAAAGTCCGGTGAAAAATCTTCCCCAGGTCAGATTAATGGGGATTCTTAATGTGATAGTGGACAGTTTTCTGCGTCCAATGAATTTTTCACATTTCTACCCTTCTGCAACCATCGTGTAGCCTTCGTGCTATTGTCTACCAACCCCCGTCCCACTGCATTGTTGGTTAGTCATGGGAGATGAAAGGCTGGGGGTACAACCTTAGACAAACCGCCGTGGAGAGCTGCAATAGGTGGGCACCGAAAGACTGATAATCCGTCGCTGTCCTGCAACTCTTCACAACACCTGATCCTCTCGGATTTTCCCCTGTCATCAGACTCTGACTGTGCGAGCCAAGATAGTGGTGCTGTTGATCGGTGCAGCCCCACCCGGCACTGAAAGCTCATCTTCTGCGTAGGTTACGTCTCTTTTTCCCCAAGGAATGTGGGGCGGCATCGTCAATGTGGTAGGCGCGGATTAACTTTCATACACCTGATCGGTGTGCAACAAAACATTTAAATAATTTATTCTTTGCTAGCTATCCTCTTACAATAGGCTTGTTCTCAAATATGGACAGTGATAGTTTGTTCATGCCTGTCTATGAAAAGCATCTTTGTATTGGTCTAGATATGTCACATGACAATGATGAAATTATTTTAATTTGTTGTTGCATAAGAACCGGGTTCATGAAAGGGTTGACGACCTAGATCAATCACGTTTTCGACATGCTGCCTTAATGATGAACGGCCTTGAATGAAAGTTATGTGGTGAGTAGCATTAGAGACAGTAGAGTCGTAAGTCTGTCTGGTTTGTTGTCTAGACTGCTACTGACTAGTTGATATGATTTTTGTCAGGAATGAGACAGTTTGAAGGGATGTAGTGCATGCATGCTATTGAGTCGATGTTTTTGAATTAACTCTTATATTCATAGACCGTTTATAACTGCTGTGGAACTCTTCAATGGATAGGATAAAATACGGAACTCTTTTGTGAATTGAATTGAAGAAAAAGATTGTTTAATTACCAAAAGGTGCAAGAGAAGTAATTTTAATCAGAGGTTACTCCACTTGAATTAGTTTTGGGATTCCTTAGATTGGATTTAAGAGTTAAATACATTAGTTACGGTTTTGTGTGCGTGTATGCGATTGGTTCTGTCATCTCTACAAGTCCAAAATATTAATCTAATATCTGGCTAGAGTTTTGGCTAAAAGGAAGTAAAGTTGAGAGTTTGAGGTTCAATCTCATTTGTAGGTTAAAATTCTGATTTTAAAATAGACTTCTTGAGTTGGACAATCATATCCAACGTGTACAGTCAGCGGAGAAAAAAAGAATATTTGCCTAAATGTTTGGCTAACAGGGAATACGGTTGAGATTTTGAGGTTCAATCTCATTTGTAGGTTAAAATTCTGATTTTAAACTTGACTTCTTGAGTTGAACAATCATATCCAACGTGTACAGTCAGCGATAAAAACGAATATTTGCCTAAATGTTTGGCTAAAAGGGAATACGGTTGAGATTTTGAGGTTCAATCACATTTGTCAGTTTAAGTTCTCATTATAAACGAGTCGCCGTTATTGTGTACAACAATGTACATCCAACGTGTACAGTCAACAATAACTCCTGGGCAGCATAATCAATAAAAATGGTAACCAAGCGTGTTATATATATATCGAGTGTTTTGTCGTTTATAAATAATTCAACTGATCTTTATATTTTGTGAAATGTTTTATTAACGGAGGCCAAAACATAGCGATGGACATACATAATTAACAAGGTCACCGCCAGGGTGATGGTCAACAAGCTAATCTCTCATATCATTGATAGTGTAGACATTCATTCATTTCAAGGGTTCTGGGGCTTGGGAAGAGGGTATAACTAGCGTTATTTAGCGTAGTGCAGAGATCGGTCTCCTCTTAAGAGGATTAACGGGATTGCCACGTGAGACTCTCCAGTTGCTTACGGTACCTGGTATTCCCAAGCGCTCACCCATCTTGGTACTGAACATGCTCAACGTTGCTTAACTTCGGTGATCGTACGAGAATCATTGTACTCAACGTGATTGGGCCGTAAAGATAGCGTAGTGGGTTCAGTTCACAATGAGTGCTCTTCTGCTGTGATCCTATGCCGGACTACGTTAAGCAGAGAAAATATCGAAAAGAGCACCTCCCGTGTAGTGAATGTGATGCTCTATTACCGAGACGTTGAGTGAATTTTAATACAGAGAAACCTCAATTATCCGAACGAAATGGGCGGGGTGTATTTTGTTCGGATAATTGATTGTTTGGATAATCCGAAATTCGGATAATTGATGTTCAGATAATCGAGTTTTCCCTGTACATATTTACACAGGGCGCCTACCATGGTGCGATGGTCAATAAATCAGTCAAACATATCGTTGCCTTGTTCCAGACTAAGCTACGCTTAATAAATATCTAGGTAAAAATCGTTCCGCATTGCTCCACTTGGTGACGATGAATAATATTTCAAAACAGTATCTATTAGATATGACCCCATCAGCGAATGAGGTATACTATATTTAAGTTATTTCTGAGACCTGTTTTCTCTGTAATGTATTGTGTAGCTTCGCGAGGTTTCCAGTGATGTCAAACAGTTTTCGGCAGATTGCTTTAATGTCGAATGACCTTGAATGAATGTTGTGTGATAAGTAGCGATATGTTTCTGGTTAAAGTTGAGACAAGCAAATAATAAGTTTGTCTGGTTTGTTGTCTCGACTGCTATAAGGAATATGTTTCAGAACAGTATTTATTAGATATGACCTCATCAGCTAATGAAGTTATTTCTGACACCTGTTTTCTCTCTACTGTACTGTGCTGTTTTTCGTTCTTTCCACGTGATATTTAACATGCTTCTTTCCCGTGCAGGTTGCGTGGCTCTTAGTTTGAGGGCCAATTTCTTGGTTACGGTTCATGTTTCAGCTCCGTAGATAACTGTTGGGAGGATGCATTGGTTGTGGGCCATTCTTTTAAAGAGCAATGAGATCTTCTTGTTCTTGAAGATTAAACCTGCTCTGTCGAAAGCTTATAGACATATATATAGGTTTATATTTTGGTAATGAAACTTGGAAATACATTTGCTGACTATTCGTGTTAATACTTACAATTCAGCAATGACTTTCCGAACAACCTTATCTACAAGAAAATGTCATATGTGAACGATTGACGACATGAAAATGTGCATCTTGCGTGGTTCTTAGTTTGAGTGCCATTTTCTTGGTTAAGTTTCATGTTTCAGCCCCGTAGATAACTGGGGGGATGCATTGGTTGTGGTCTTTTAAAGACCAATGAGATCTTCTTGTTTTTGAAGATTAAACTTGCTCTGCCAATTCTTCGCTTGATTTCTTCTTCTTCTGAGGATTACATGGAGATTAGTTAGAAACTAGTGGATCAGAAGTAGTCAAAAGCCAAGAATAAGAAGCAAAACAACTGTACGGATATTTCAGGAGAAACACAAAAAGAATTGCAGACAAGATGACATGGTTGAGAAGAGGACATTTGAAAAGAGAAAAATAATTCTCAATAATGCCGGCCAATGAGAGTTCTATAAGAGCCAACTATACGAGGTCTGACCGGAAAGTATCCAGCCATTTTGAATATCTCGTAAACCGATTGTGCGGTTGATGTAACTTGGCAACCAATTCGAGGAGATCTTACTGCGCATGCGTGAACAGACACTCTCCCGTGGGGTCACTCAGGCAGCAGTGAGACGCCATTGAGTGAGCTTAGAATTCACAATAAACAAGCAAATCGTTCATCACGGTTTATGCAGGGTGTTTTGCAAAACATTGCATCACCCAGGTCTCTCAGCCCCGCCCCTAAAGTTTAGATTTGGCTCCCTACGACTTCTGGCTTTTCGTCGTTGAAAGGAGGGGAGATTTCAGACCGTGGGTGAGATTAGAGAGAACGCAACGAGGCAGCTGATGGCGATCCCGAAAGAGGACTTGGCAGACTTGCCAGAATAAATAAGGGAGGTCCCAAGGGGATCACTTTGACGGGACTAAGGCGTCATTGCCCTAGATAGGTTATTTTTTCGTCCATGTTGAATAGTTGGATATTTACCTTTACCTTTACCTATATCGTAACTCAATGCAGGATATGTTGGGGTACCACAGACGATCTCATCATGGTTGTGTCTAGGGCGAGATAGCCTAACGGATTCCATCCCTCTTCAGGCTGGTTTGGAATCAGAGTTCTCCGTTTCCTAGACTGGTTGCTAACCATGACTAGAGAGAGTCTGCCCTGCTATTTACCTATAGCTGGGAGGACAAGAGATGGATTCATGCTTTTCCCAAGGGCATTAATGCGAAGTGAACACCAACTGTCTCAGCTGGAGTTTGAATTCGGTTCACTGATCCCATTCTCCGTACTGTTAACCGTTATGCCAATTTGCACCTCATAAAACAAGATAAACAGGACACAGCAAAATAAATAATGTACACTAATACTGGTATGAAAATTTAATGAGTCAAAATAATTATTATTTGGGTGTCCACGGTTGGCACCTATTACTTCGTAGACCAGGTTCCTGGGGAACTTTTTTGGGTGTTACCCAGAATCTATTTGTGTTAAAAGATATTACCCCCCACCATAGACTTCAAGTTAAACAAAAATAAGCTAATTGCTCTTAAAATTAAAAATAAACTTCTCTCAAGGCCAAGAATTAACAAAAGATTCTGTAATATGAATAGCACACATAGAAAATTTATAAAAAGAATTGAAGAACTGAAGCAGTTCATTAAAAACATCACTACTTCAGATTATCTTTTATCAAATTAATTTTAGTTGTTTTTATACAACTTTCAATTCGGGCCATTGTTTCTATGGCGACGGAAATAAAGAGTAAGCCTTCGGTGAGAATTAAACTCACATCCCTCGTTACCAGATTGATCATCACGAATTATGATAAAATGTTTGCACTTACCTAAAATAAAATTAATATTATGTCTTGAAATAATGGAAACACTGTAGAGAATTATGATACCAAAATATTAAGTGGTTTAACCACGTGGCGACGGTCACTTTCAATGCACGCACCATAAGGAACAGCCACGTGAACAGCCAATAGTGGGCCATGGGCTAATGAAGAATCCGGGGCGGATCCAGGGCGTCTTCCAGAATCTTTCCAAAATATGTTATTTATACAGTTTTTTGAGCTTCTTCCGAGTTTTAAATCTTTTCGTCTCAAAACATGACAACCTTCAAGACCCTCAGAAATTTCCCGAAAATGTTTTATTTATATTGTTTTTTTAACTTCTTCCGAGTTTTAAATCTTTTCGTCTCAACACATTGACAATCTTCAAGACACTCAGAACTCCCCCGAAAATCTTTTATTTATACTGTTTTTTGAGCTTCTTCCGAGTTTTAAAT
>VCCN01001356.1:1663881-1675574 GCA_006491835.1 Architeuthis dux | reverse complement strand
TGTTTGTTTATAAGTAGCTCGGGACGCAAATGTCCGTGACGCAAATGAGCGGGACGCAAATGAGCGGAACGTAAATGTCCGGGACGCAAATGACCGGGACGCAAATGTCCGGGGACGCAGTAATATTTACGTCATATCCTATTCGTGTGTAAGGGATTGTTATCTTTTAAAAATTTTCCTTGGGTACCAAATCTTTATTTTCCTAGCTTTGTTCAGTACCAAATTTGCCAATTGAAAGGTACCAAATGGCAACCTTGCCCATCACTAATGATGTACAATTCCAAACCATTACTCCATATCGAAGCGCCCTCTGTTTTTCATATTCGCTTTTGTATTGAGTGTTTTAGGTGGATTTAGGATCTGGATAGCTATTGTCTGACACAAGGCCACAAGTGTTGAGCACAAAGTTAGGATCGAACTCACTACTCAGTCATATTGATATGCCAGACTAGATCGCTAATCATTATCCTACGGTGAGACGACTCGACGTATTAACTAAGCTTACCTTAGTCTAGTGCAATGGTTCCCAAGCTTTTTGAGTCATTTCCCACTTTTGTCAATTTAGTAAGTTGCAACAAAGAATAATTTCAAATAATAACTTTATTTTATGTATAATTAGACATCTTCATACTAAGAATTAGTTTAAATTTTTAATTGTACAGCTGCTGCTGTGTATTTGTTGCTCAAAGAAAGCAAGCGAAAATAATTAGAACAAATTTGAAATTCCAATTTATTAAAAAAAGAAAGAATTCTGCTATCGTAACTGATATACACATCAATGTGATCTCTGTTTCTTTGCTACTAGTTCTTTGATTTGTGAATCTATTAGTGAGAGAGCACATCTTAAATCATTCTCAACTTGGAGCTTATTTCGAACCTTCGAAGTGCAGAAAACCCTATCTCTAGACTGAACCTTTTTATCTTTCTTTTTTACCTAAATAGCCTTATTCCCCCCGGACTACCCAAATTCCCCCCGGTTAAGCAACCACTGGTCTAGTGCAATGACTAATATGGGATACCCAGTGAGAATTGAACTCACTATTCAGTAATAAGGATCTGCTGGATCAGCTTGCTAACCATTACTCCATGGCAAGGCGCAAGCTATTTCTAATATTCCCCTTTTTATTAGACACATTCTCATTTAAGTAATCTACGTGGATTTAGGATCTTGGTACCGGGTATCGGTATTGGTTACAGCGGACTGAGAAAATTGATATTCAAACAAAACCAACATTCTAAACAACTTACAAGACTAAAAATATAATCATTGACAGTATGCGTTTCTAAATCAGTGGTTCTCAGACTGTGTGCTGCATTTTCCCACAGTTCCATACTCTAATTATGGCCTAATACAGGAGTAGGAAACCTACGGCCCGCTGGCCGCATCCGGCTCGCGTGCCGCATCCGGCGCGCGAAGCAATTTTGACCGGATCGTGAGCAAATATTGGGATACTATGCTTGCTTTTTATGTTTTAAAATGTCTTTGTGTGTTTTTGATTGAAATGATTTTTTAGAATGCGTTATTCATTGATTTGAGGCAAAATATAACTAGATGCATTTAAATGGATAATTCCCGTACTTCAAGCCATTTAAGGCATTTATTTGTCCCACCGTCCACTCATTAATGTGTGATCCGGCCCTCAGAGGTAAAAACGTTGCCGACCCCTGGCCTAATATATACCAATGTATATTCATATTTTAATGGAGTAAACAGTTCGTGTGCCACGTAAGTCATGGTGTGTCGTCATACAATAAAGTTTGAGAACCTCTGTTCTAAACACTCCTTCAAAGCATGAGTTCTCATCAGCGGTCCTGTACGCAGGTTAACTGATTATGAGAGGAGAAACGTAAGCGCGAGTCCCGTGTACATTCCGTGGCCTAGTAGATCGTCGGGGTTCCATGCCGAGTCCTTCATGGTATTTCTCGAGGCAATACGGATTACTTGGCGGGACCCATTGCCTCTCCAAGTAACATACGACAGGTTGTACTGAGTTACATGGTACAAGCAGCATAGAGTAATCCCTGATCTGACCTATTGGAAGAGATTGATCTATGCATTTCCTAAGGGCATGATTGCATTGAACGCAAACTACCTCAGCCGGAATAACTATTTTCGCCTATTCCGTGCTGCTTACCGCTAGGCCAACTCCCTACTGTACATATCTGTTACTTTACGTATTATTACTTAATACAAATAAACAACATTATTAAACTATTAGACTACTGAATAATGTTGCCTTTTGAATCGAATACAACATTTTTCGCATTATAAATACGATAGTTGTTAGGCTATGAATTATTCGGACTAGTATCTTCATTTTTGTTGTTTTGATCTTTCAGAGCACCCTATAATATGTCGTTAAAGAGCCTACATACATAAACAGATTCAAACACATTTGTATTGTCATTATTATTAATTGTTATGACTACTTTTATCATCAGCTTAATTCATTAGTTTCTTTATATCGCAACTTTTACTCAGGCCGGTTTCCCTTCGACAGTGAGTAAACAGCGTTGTTCGGAAATAAAGAATAAGTCTTGAGTGCCGATCAACACTGTTTACTCACTGTCGAAAGAAAACCGGCCCGAGTAAAAGTTGCAATAAAAAGAAACTAATGAATTGAGATGATGGTAAAAAGTAGTTATACAAATTAATAATAATGATTTATAATACTTCATCTAATAAAAATAAATAGAAAACGTACATTCGTATTATGTTGTTTTAAAAAAAATGTTATAATAGGGTCGAATAAAGGTCCTATAGATCGACCAAAAGCTACATCAAAAGGTTTTATGAACTTGGTACAGGTACAAGTCCCGTATTTCAACCTCTTTTTAATCCGACCAAAAATTGATCAAAAAATTATTTACATTTACTATATGGGTTTCTATCAAGCCATGGACTATACAGGTACAAGCCCTGTAAGCCGACCTCCAGTAATCCGGTTTTCTTTTAATCTGACCAAAATTTGATCAAATGTTATTATTTACATTTACTATTTGGGCTTCTATCAAGCCATTGTACAGACACAAGCCCTGTAATCTGAGGTCATTCTCTAGACAATCTTCAGTTCTGTACATCAGAATAAATTATTGTTTATACCAGAATGTTCGTCTTTCATTCTTCTTACCAACAACGGCACACATATTTCTTACAACAACATCATTTCTTAAACAATTTTTGTTTTTGGCGGATTTCGCTTTTTTTGACACACTGATAACAGCCAATTTACACTGTCAGAGTCAGTTGAGGTTTGCGTTTCTCCCTCTTCGACTTCTGTTTTATCTATGACAACAACTCTACCTAAATCATAGGGAAGGGAGGCTTACGTCTGACCCTCCTCTTTTTTCATTGACAAAAATTCATAGTGAAGGTAAACTTCCTTCTTTCACTTTTGTTTTCACATTGACAACAATTCTACGTATTTCAATTCATACTGAAGGCCTGCACCGTTTTACAGGGAGAGGCTTAAGGACACATGACTGTTCTAATTCAGGTCAGTTTCTAATATAAACTTGTCAGTATTTCTTCTATTAGTTTCAGGGTGGGGGGGATAAGTACTGTTATTCATTATTATTCATTTTTGACTACTATTTAACTTCATCTGATTTTGGGGTTTATTTCTTTGATCACTACTTCAGTAAGGCCATCATTCTAGGACATTCGGTAAACAGCACATATTGGAAGTAAAGATTTACGTCTCTGTGTAAATAATAGTTTTTCCTTTTGTTGTTGGGTAAGATGAATTAAGAAAGATATGTTTCACTGTGTTGTATATTTTGAGATTATGTTTTTCACGGGCAATGCCGGGTATCCCTGGTATTATTTATTATTTGTTTGTGTTTCTATGAATCCATATTACAAATACAATTAAAGTAGCCCAATCCTTTTTTAAACCAACCAAAATTGGATCAAAAGTCTTTTACATTTACTATCAGTTTGTGCTGCTATCAATCCATGGTACACGTACTCATCCTCTGTTCCGACCTTCTTTTAATCCGGATAAATGTGATCCAAGCATTTTATCCACTTTTACTATTTGTGTTTCTATCAATCTATGGTACAAATCCTATAGTCCGACCTCCAATAATCTGAACTTAATTCAATGTGACTAAAAATTGAAGAAAACGTTTTATTCACATTTACTCTTTGTGTTTCTATCAATCTATTGTTTTGATGGAAGTCTCGTAGTCCGCCCGTATTTTGTTCATGTAAGTCCTGTAGTCCGACCTTATTTTAACCTGACCAAAATTTCATCGAAAGGTTTTATTAACATTTAGCGTGTTTCTATCAATTCATGGTCCAGGAATAAATCCTGTAGTCCGACCTCTAATAGCCTGGCCTTCTTATAATCCGACCATATATAACAACAGCAATTTGCGATAACATTATGATGGTAGCAGTAGGCAACCTCAGAAAATTATAGCATTGACATTTCAAAATACAGGTTTTCCTCGCTATCCGAAAGTAGAGTTTTCTTATGAAGTCTTTCGTAAGCCGAAATGGTGTAAAGCGAAGAAGTAATTACCATTAATTTATATGGGAAAAGACTTTGAACGTTCCAAAACCCCAAAATAACCTTGCGTGATATTTTCGCTGCGATCGACAGAGCTGCAATGATTGATTAATTGATTGATTGATTAACAGCACATCGACCCTTGATGCGTCATTTAGTGCAGAATTAGGTTCCTTTTTGAATACACAATTTATGTCGACGAATTATTGTGGACAAATTATTGTAGGCAAATTAATGTAGGCACATTTTTGTAGACAATGTGTTGTCAAGGTATGTATATCGAATCTGTTGTTATTTCTTTTAACTAAAAAAAGTTTAACTAACTTGCGACTTTGGTGAAAGGTTATTTCTTTTTTAAACGAGAGTCTTGCGACTTTGGGTATAAAGGTTATTTTTTTAATAGAGTCTTGCGACTTTGGTGAAAGGTTATTTTTTTAAAACTAGACTTGCGACTTTGGTGAAAGGTTATTTTTTTTAAACTAAAGTCTTGCAACTTTGGTGAAAGGTTATTTTTTAAAAACTAGAGTCTTGCGACTTTGGTGAAAGGTTGTTTTTTTAAACTAGAGTCTTGCAACTTTGGTGAAAGGTTGTTTTTTTTTAAAACTAGTCTTGCGACTTTGGTGAAAAATAGGTGGTCCCTGTTCTTACCCCTCTGCAGGGTATGCAGTTGGCGTATTCTATGCCCCAGCCGACAGGGCCGAGAGCTGCAGGAATAACAAATCTTTTAGAAAAAGTCCAGAGACATGCAACTAAATTAGTACCGGAATTAAAAAGTACGACTTATGAAGATAGACTAAAAGTGTTAGGATAAACATCGTTAGCAAATTGGAGAGATCGGGGAGAGTTAATAGAAATGTTCAAGATTATGCGTGGTTTAGAAGTAGTAAACCCTGATGTAATTTTTACTAGAAGGGGGTACAAGGGACTGAGAGGCCACACATATACGGTAGAAGCAAATAGAAGTAGATTGAATATCAGCAAATTATTTTTTAGCAATAGAGTGGTAGGACTTTGGAATAGATTACCGGAATATGTAGTGCTATCAACAGATGCAAATGATTTTAAGAAGAATTATGATGTTTATTACACCACCGCAAAGGTTTAAGGCCCTGGATATTTTGTAAATATGATTGTTATGATGTGTGCTTGTATATACAAATTGTATACTTTCTTTCACACTAAAATAAAATCTTCTAAAATGTCCGAGGCCGGCAGACATAGAAGGTTATTCTTTGGGTCTGGGAAAGAATTTCCCATATAAATTAATGGCAATTTACGCGCTTTCGGATAGCGAGGGACACCTGTATGATTTGGGTCTTTCGTAAAACTGAAGTAGCGTAAAGCAAATTTCGCAAAGTGGGAGATACCTTTATATATATTCCTTGCTAGCGAACCCCCATGCTTGTAGATTTAACATGCTAAACATATTTAGCATATTAATATGTCAATAAATAAAAATCGTTATTTAAAATGTATAGAAAAGAACAATTAGACTTTTAGCAATTCAGACACTTCTTTTATATTTAAGGATGTTAAAGCTGAAGTGAAGCGGGAAAATATTGTATTTGTGGCTTAAAGAAAACACTATGAAGATAATAAACCTTTTAAAAATTTTATATATATTTTATAAAAAATGAATTTCTTAAAGAATTTGTATAGAATCATAGACTCCGAGGATTGGCAAGATAAAAGACAGGTCTGGTTACTCACTCAGTAGAAACCGTCACGTGACCAACTTCTTTTGGCAGCATGCTGTGTTGGGGGTGATCATTTAAAGAAAATGGCAAATGGGGTGATCAATGAATAAGTTACCTCGCTCGCTTTTTGTTGGGCGGTGATCACTAAAAAAGTTCGAATTTTCAAAAAACAAGCGTGAACGCCGCCGGACACAAACTAAGGGACCAATCTGGGATAAACTTATTGTAAATTGAAACCCCCACAAAAAAACACTTTCTAAACATAATAAGGAGTAAATGGTTAAATTTTCAGCCCTCTTGCGCAATTGGTACGGCCTATACGCGTGACACACATACGTAGATAGATAGCCAGCTAGACACACTTAAAAACTGAAGAAACCTATGCTGACAGTTTTGGTGACAGTTTTGGTTGACGGTTTCTAAAAATAAACCTTTTAAAAATTTAAAATAGATTTCTCAAGGAATTTGTATAGAATCGATGACTCTGAGGATTGGCAAGATTAACTATACTGCCTTTTTTGAATTTTGATAAATCACTCCTCGCGGGATCATGGATTTAAAATCAGATTAAAAGTTAATCCTTTATTTGAAAAATTCATTCAATCTAAAAATATATCCCAGACAAAATAGCTATTATACTAGAATTAGTCCTTTCTTTTCGGCAGAGAATGGCGTGTCAAGGCTCGAACAAAAACTTGAACAAAAAGGTTATTTCCTTGACTGATAGGGTGAGCAAAAATACACAGATTCATCATTGTTCATTTTTGACTATTATTCCTTTTATCTTAGTCTCAATTGCTTTTCATCGCAACTACTGAGACAGCCAATCTACGACCATTAGTAAACAGCGCACACCAGAAATAAATAATAAAAAATACTACTCAAAAATGTATAATGGTTGACAAAGAGTCGAATAATATTATCTTGAATTTGTATTAGATGAAGCATTGTCAACCATTATTAATTTTTGACTAGTATTTCTTTCATCTTAATTTCAATTGCTTTTCATTGCAACTACTGCGACCGTCATTCTACGTCCATTAGTAGTAATATAATCTTGATTTTTTTTATTAGATGAAGCATTGTCAACCAACATTCAAAAAAGGCAGTATAGTTAATCTTGCCAATCCTCAGAGTCATCGATTCTATACAAATTGCTTGAGAAATTTATTTAAAATTTTAAAAAGGTTTAATTTTAGAAACCGTCAACCAAAACTGTCACCAAAACTGTCAGCATAGGTTTCTTCAGTTTTTAAGTGTGTCTAGCTGGCCTTCTATCTACGTATGTGTGTTTAATAATATCTTATTTTTAAAAATTAGATGAAGCATTGTCAACCATTATTAATTTTTCACTAGTATTTCTTTCATCTTAATTTCAATTGCTTTTCATTGCAACTACTCAGACCGTCATTCTACGGCCATTAGTATTAATATAATCTTTATTTTTTATTAGATGAAGCATTGTCAACCATTATTAATGTTTCACTAGTATTTCTTTCATCTTAATTTCAATTGCTTTTCATTGCAACTACTCTGACCGTCATTCTACGACCATTAGTAGCAATATAATCTTTATTTTTCCTTAGATGAAGCATTGTCAACAATTATTAATGTTTTACTAGTATTTCTTTCATCTTAATTTCAGTTGCTTTTCATTGCAACTACCCAGACCGTCATTCTACGGCCATTAGTAAATAGAAATAAAAATGAAAGAAATATTAGTCCAAAATAATAATAACTGATAATGATTCATCTAATAATGAATTAAAGATAATGATATTGAGATTTATGTTTTTCATACAACCATCACCACGGATGAGCGCCTCGCATAGCCGGATGATCAGCAAGCTCATCTAATGGATTATTTGTTAATGTAGTAGGCATGACCTGACCCACTTTATTGTGACCCTGGGACACACTAGGCTGAGTTTTGTAAATATCTACAATGATCTCTGTAGTTTGTAAAATGTTAAGTGTCTCTCTCTCGACATCTCGAGTACTGTGCACAGGCCTGGTCACCGTACTTGGAGAGAGATCAAAAAAATCTTTTAGAAAAGGTCCAGAGACGAGCAAATAAGTTAGTACTGGAATTAAACAGTATGAGTTATGAGGATAGGCTAAAAGTATATGGACATGGACTCGTTCTGTATACTATATACAACCTATGTCCGTCCACACCTCGAGTACTGTGCACTATTAGAAAATAGGAGGGATCGGGGAGACTTAATAGAAATGTTTAAGATTATGCGTGGTTTAGAAGTAGTAAACCCCGGTGTATTTATTTACTAGAAAGGGGTACAAGGGACTGAGAGGCCACACATATATGGTAGAAGCAAATAGAAGTAGATTGAATATCAGAAGATTATTTCTTAGCAATAGAGTGGTGGGACTTTGGAATAGATTACTGGAATATGTAGTGCTATCGACAGATGTAAATGATTTTAAGAAGAATTGTGATGTTTATTACACCACCGCACAGGATCAAGACCATAGATATTGTGTAAATATGATTGTTATGATGTGTGCTTGTATACACAAATTGTATAGTTCTTTTCACATTAAAATAAAATGTTCTCCCCCTGCATGTACTTGTGTGCTTGTGTCAATGAGTTAAATCCTCACTGGATGCTGCAATAAGTGTGTGCTTAAATACATAATTACTAAGCTCAGTCCTGTCTGGCACACGGCCTCAATAGCGGAGCACCTCGTAAGAATTGAACTCACTGGGAAAGTAATGGACCACGAAATTTCCTGAACAATCATCACTTTATAGCCTAAATAGATATTTCTACCCTGGTACAAGGTCTCAATAGAGCGACACCCAATAAAGATCGAACTCACTACACAACAAGCAATGGCCTGCGAGATTTGATTTTCAATCATCTCTCTATATTAAGTACCGTATGTAGATGTTTGCTAGCCTTAAGTTAGGCTGGCACAAGGCCCCAATAATAGTGGAGCATCCAATGAGGATTAAACTCAATACACTATGAATGGCCTGCGCAATTTGCCCGTTAACATACAAATAATAATAATACTTCAACTATGTATGTAGCACTGATATGTAGAATATATTACGATGTTTAGGAAATATATATATTTGGCTTTTTTGACAGCAGTTAATTACGTCATTAATCCAGCTTCAGTGTAGTTGGACTGGGATTAAACTAATAAAAAAAATGGTAGCTAACTTTAGTATGTCCGATATCAGAATAAAGATTATTTTTTAAAATATTGATATTCTCGGATGTGACGGTCTTTTCACTTAGGCTGTTCCATGCGTTTAAACTCTTGCCGAGAAGAATTTGTTTCTAACACCAGTGGAGATTTGAATTTGCAGTGTCCTCTGGTTTTACTGCAGATAGATGTCAGCATTTTCTTATGCTCTATGTATGTTGTTCCGGATTACATAGATCTCTAGTAGGTCAGCACGTTTCCTTCTGTATCAAGGGTCTCTAGATTAAGTTGTTTTAATCTTTCAGTGTAAGATATATCTCCCAATCTCGGAATGATCTTGGTGTCTCTCCTCTGAACTCTTTCTATGGCATCTGAGTTGTACTTCAGGTTAGGAGACCATATGCTGGAAGCAAACTCCAGATGGGGACGTACCAGAGACTTGTACAGCAGTAGGAAGCTCTCTCCATCGATGAACTTAAATGTGTATCTTATGTAGCCGAGTGTTTTATTTGCTGTATTCACTTTGTTTTGTATATGCGCAGTGAAGTGAGTTGTCTACATAAACGCCAATACTTTTCTCCACTGTAGTTTCCTTCAGTGTGTGTTGTGTTCCGTCATCTTTAATCATGATGTAGTTTCTTCTTGTGTTTTTTTTCTACCTAGGTGCATAACCTTGCATTTGTCGGTCATGCACTTAGGTAGTAACTGTGTAAATATGTAACAAAAGTTCAATGTATTTGTCAAGAACATAATCATTATTATTAAAAATGGCAAAGGTCCTCTATGAAACTAAATATTTCATTCCTTGTTAAAAGAATCTAGGATTTTAGGTTAAAACAATTGCAAAATTCAGTGTTTAATCATTTTTAAAGAAAACATGCCTTGTCGCCAGAAATATTTAGCCGGCCTCGAGTACTTCATTCTGATGGGTTGAATGACACAGGTATGGGCAAGAAGAAAGATTTGGGTGACTTTGATAAAGACCAAAGTGTTATGCCTAGAAGACTCGGTCAGAGCATTTTGGGGGATTTGTGAGGTGCTCACGTTCAGTTGTAGTGCACTGGTGCTAACCAATGTCTATCGCCGAAAGCTTCTTCAATCGATACGCCAGTGTTGGAACTGGACCTTGTATCGATGGAAGAAGGGCGTCTGGTCCGATTAGTCCTGACCTGCCATTTTGCGTAGTACTCCCGCAATATTCTTTGTCTTCTACTCTCCCGCACGATTTGTGTTGAAACCTGTTTTTCTTCCGCATTTTCGTCGGGCCAAATTTGCCAAATTTATATTCAAAGAACTGAAAAAGTAAATTGCTTATATAGATAAAACGTGTAATGGTTAGGAACATAACCATGGAAATATCGTATACTTGGCATTTATATTGAACAAAAGTATCGGATAACGGAGTTCTTCTCTCTCAATTTGTATGTTTTGTTAAAAAGAATTATCTTATCAAGAGAGAGTGGGGAGGTTCTGATATTTTTATTTTTACTTCGAGATGCTGACCTTAGTTTAAAGACAAAAATGCAATGATTCGTGGTGTGTTGTGTATAATTTGTATCAAAATTTAGAGCTGAAAATGCTATTTCTAAGCGTTTACAAGGGCCCATAATAAAAAATCAAAACACCGGAGACCCCCAAGAAATGCATACGGATGAATGGTATCTCCCGCATTTTACTTTACTGGCATTGGCACGACTGTTAGTCTCGCTTTGTCCTGAAAAAGCTAGAGGGCTGGGTACGTGTGCTTTGTTATCGATGGCAACAGGATGCACAATTGGAAAACAACAAGCTGTGTGATGGTTTGGGTAACTTTCAGCTGGGAAACACTGGGTCTTATCATTCACGTGGAATGTACTTTGTCGAGTTCCACCTACCTTAACATCATTGAAGACAACGTACACCTATTCATGGCAACAGTCTTCTACGATGGTAGTGGCATCTTTCAGTTGGACAATGCGCCCTGCCACACTGTACGAGTTGTACTGGAATGGTTTCAGGAATATAAAGAAGGCTGAACTGTGTTGCTCTGGCCATTAAACTCACCAGAATTCAATCCCAATGAGCATTTATGGGATGTGTTGGACGATCAATTTCGCTCTGCAGAAACTTCACTACTTGATTTGAAGCAGGTAAAAGACCCGCTCTTAACATTCTGACTTCCATATCTCAGAAGGAAACCTTTCAAGCTTTTGTAAAGTCCGTTTTAGATCGGATAAGAGTTGTTTTACGGGAACATGGAGGGCCAACGCCTAGTTTCCACCGTCTCCTTCAAAGTAGTTCCCTTGCATGCTGTTTGCCCCCT
>VCCN01001356.1:1384789-1398851 GCA_006491835.1 Architeuthis dux | reverse complement strand
GATAGATAGATAGATAGATATGTGTTAATCATTCTTGTAAGTATGAGTAACTGATATGATTGACCTTGAATTTGGGTGGCAGCATTTTAGGCCAAGAGAAAAGGCCTTGCGGCCATTGTTGAACTTGAATTACAGAAAAGAAAGAAAACAAGTCTGGTTAGTCACTCAATAGAAACTGTCACATGACCAACGTATTTTGGCAGCATGCTGTGTTGGAAAAAGGGGTCATCAATGAATAGGTTCTCGCCTTTTGTTAGCCAGTGATCACTAAAAGAGTCTGAATTTTCAAAAAACAAACATGACACAAAATGAGGGATCAATTTAGCATAATCTTACATTGCAAATAGAACACCCCACTAAAAACCTATTTAGAGGATGAATTTTAAAAAGAAAATTCTGGACATAATAAGGAGTAAATGTTTAGATTTTCAGCCCTCTAGCTTTATTAGCACAGCCTGTACAAGCAACTCGTACATACATAAGTTACTTCTCTCACCTTTTGTTGGGCAGTGATCACTAAAAAGTTCAAATTTTCAAAAAAAACAAGCTTGAATGGAGCCGTACACAAACTTAGGGATCAATTTAGTATAAACTTACATTGAAAATTGAACCCTCTACTAAAAAACTATTTTGGTTAAAAAAAAGAAGTTTTTTCTAGACATAAAAAGGAGTAAATGTTGAAATTTTCAACCCTCTAGCTCCATTGGTATGGCCTGTATGTCTGATACATACATAGCCAGCCAGACCAGCTTAAAAACTAAAGAAACATGTTGACAGTTTTGGTGACAGGTTTGGTTGACAGTTTCTAACAGAAGACAGGGCTTTGTAAAGGATATGTGGTTTTATAGGAAGGAGAAACAGGGAAGCCTCTGATTGACATGATGCAGAGGACAATAGAAGATTACAAGCAGGATTAAATAATATGTTATACAGCTTGGAGGGGGTAGAAAAGCTCTGTCATATTGTTAGAGATGACTAAGTTGTTGTCAAAGGAGAATTAGTGATTTATGCATTTGGGGACTCTTTTTGTATTACAAGGGATTTGGGTTATGCAAACTGACTGCAAGCAGTTGCAGAGAGAGGCCTATTAGAAACCGTCAACATAGGTTTCTTCAGTTTTCAAGTTGGTCTTGCTGGCTGGCTATGTACATTATCGCCCATAAATGAGTACATGCCATTTTTTAATAGAAAGTTAACTGTCTTCTAAACCAAAGCCCTTCTGGCTATGTATGTATGTATGTATCGTGCTTACAGGCTGCACCAATGGAGCTAGAAGGCTGAAAGTTTCAACGTTTACTCCTTATTATGTCTAGAAAATGCTTTTTTACCCCCCCATAGGTTTTTAGTGGGGTTTCAATTTGCAATGTAAGTTTATGCTAAATTGGTCCCTTAGTTTGTGTCTGGCAGCATTCATGCTTGTTTTTTGTGATTTTTTTAATGATCACTGCCCAACAAAAGTTGAGAGTAGTAACTTATTCATTGATCACCCCTTTTTTTCAATTTTTAATTGATCACCCCCAACATGGCATGCTGCCAAAAGACATTGGTCAAGTAAATTTAAACTCAAAACTATTCCTTTTGCTTATTAATCACAGCTACCCACAACATTGGTTTAAATACTGTTGCTGTGTTTAGCTTATTCATGTGTTCAGATATTTATATGTATCTATGTATCTGGACTTCATAAAGCCCTAACCGTTCATAGTAGAAACTTGAAATTTTGCACACACACACACACACACACACACACACACACTCCCCTAAATCAAAGGGAAAATGTTTGGATTTTGGGTTTTTTTTTAAACCCCGCGCTTAAATAGGTTTTTAGAGGGGGGTTTAATATACAATGTAAGTTTATGCTAAATTGTCCACTGGTTTGTGCCCGATTGTTTTTTGAAAATTCAGCCCTTTTTTTAGTGATTACAGCCTAACAAAAGGTTAGAGAAGTAACTTATTTATTGATCACTCCTTTTTCCAACTTTTTAATTGATCATCCCCCAACACAGCATATATGGGTGGCGGTGATTCATCATTTCCCATGGAATGCTAGTTCTTGTTATTTTTGTCAAAAGAAATTTAATTTTAAAAGCCAACAGTTTTTGTCTGAATTTCTTACAAGAAACAACGAAAATAAAAATGAAACTGAAAGAAAAAACTAGCTAACGTTTTTTTTATTGAATTTCTTAAAATTAAAATATTTAACTCAAACTGTTTTATTTAATACTCTGAGCTTAAGGCACAAGACCAATTGGAACAAAAATGTTCCAGGAAAATTGGGGTGGAACGATTGTGTAGCAATAATCTTCCAAGTGAAGACGAGCCTGCTTGAAAAATCAGCATTAGACATCCAGGTTTTTACCTGGTTTCAAACACTGACCACCACTGCCATTAGTGGGAAGTATGCAACTAACTAGTACTAGTAGTAAAACTACCAAGAAGGCATGGCATTTAAAAAACACAAGAACCATAAGTTCAACGATGAGTCCACCATCCGTGGCAGTAGTAACGGAGGGAGGTGGAAGAGGAAGATGGGGATAGTTCACCCGAAGGTCTGGACAAAGTTTCATATTATCAATCCAACATGATACGGCTGGGAAAATATTTAACATTACTAGTTGTGGTAGTAGAAGTAAGAGGAGGAGGAGGAGGAAGATGGGGAAGTCTGGACCAAGTTTCATATCAATCCAACAGGATACGGCTGAGAAAATTGATATTTAACATTACTAATCCTCCACACTAAGCGCCCAGGCACAACAGATCATAAACCTGCACCTGCTAAGACCGTCTGCCAGGAAGAAAAGAGCCACACATTTGTGAGGTAGGAGGAGGACTCACCCAAAGGTCTGGACCAAGTTTCATATTAAGCCATCAGGATACGGCTGAGAAAATTGATATTTAACATTACCGGTTAGTTGTGGTAGTAGGAGAAGGAGGAGAAAGAAGAGGAAGATGAGGATAGTTCACCCGAAGGTCCGCACCAAATTGCATATCAATCCAACATGATACGGCCGAGAAAATTGATATTTAACAACAACATATTAGGAACCTACCGACCGACTGAAAAGTGTATTATAGAGATGCGTTGGATGCATATAGAAAAACGTTTAAAATTGAAAACGAGAAGTCAATGCTTTGTTTCATTGACGCGAGTTACTAGACTAGAACTAGAGCAGATCCTAATCCTATCCTACTTAGTACTTAGACACTTGTTGCCACAGAAATCGCATTCCAATCTGTACACGGAAACTAGGATAGTGCCGTTGGCACAATGGCCAGCTAGCTACCTCAATTAGATTCATTAATGATTGGTGGTTTTTAAAATAAAAATAGACCAAAACAGAGTGAAATGCGAAGGTTTAAAGGCGCTAAATAAAATGACTTTTTTAACTGACATTTAAATGATCAGTACAGTAAAATGCGAACAGAGTCAAACGAATGCGATGTGAAGGGTTAAATCCGCGGGAGTCAAATTTGCGTGACTAGATTACACGTTTCTGTGACGTCACTAACGTCACCCACATTCTATAGTGGATCTCAAATTCCAACTAGTACCAAAAAAATGCGTACACAACGGTGGCCTGGAGGTTACATGCCATTGATTCCTAGCTGGAGTGTGGCCAGTGTTGCCAACTAAAAAAATATTTTCGCTCTAGTTTGACTGCCCGAAACCGCTAAATCTTTTTTAATAGCCAAAAATGGCTAAAAACCACCAAAAAGTGGGTTAGGCGCAAACGCGCTGATTTAGCGCTTTTTGCACTACCAAAGCGCGAAACGCGCTAAATTGGCAACACTGGGTGGCGTTGGCGAAAAAAGCGCCCGTGAACAAAAGAAACATGAAAAACTTTTTAATGAAATGCTTTTCCCCCCTAAAACTAAACTAAAGCGATAAAAAGTAAAGTTAAAATACTTATAAAATCTGTCAGGTCTCGACACGAACTACTTTACTTTAGGAAGACAAAAACAAGAAATTACCTTCTTCAAGGCTTCTTCTCTCAAGTTGAAGTATACAGCTCCCCAAGAGGGCGGAAAAGAAAAGTGGCACAAGGTCGGTTTAAGGTTGAGACCCACGCACGTACATGTGGACAAGGAGAAAAATTGACCAGTCCAAGCGAACAAGGTCAAAAGGCGACATCCCGTCCTCAAATGCAGTGGGGAGGTGCTATCGTCCCCTTTCCCCGGGGGAGACGGATTCCCCGGGACGGGACGGGACGGGACATTATACTTTTTGTGTGACCACAGGACGGACGGCCTTCTTAAGTGTAACACAACAACTTCACAAGTGACAATCAATAGATGTTAAGTTCTTTAAATAAAATTTAAAAAATGACACATTGTTTTGTTTTAGTACTTACTTATAATAAAAAAATTAAATGTTTTGTTTTTAAAAAAATGTTTCGTCGGCACAACATGTGGAAGATGGTATTCCCGATAAGAATTCTGAGTGTGAAAATTCCACCCCCCCCCCCCCGCACCTTCGATGTTAAAACGGTGCATAAACAAAAGGAAATAAGAGAATTCATGAAAGAAAAGCAGAAGCGAATTACATGTGTCAATTATTGTTATTGTTTTGAATGAATTAAATTGTCTGTTAAATTTGCCTCGATTCATGAATTTTTAACTGATCGCATATCTGGGTGCTGTCAGCTGAATAATTACAATCGGGACCACCTTCCCTGTACGGTTTTGTTTAAATGAGATCGATCCTCCACTGGGTAGTGGGTATCCGGTACCCAGAGGCGTGGGGGCCCAGGGGTGCTTGGTTCCTTGAAGGGCCCCTCCAACGCTTTTAGTGATATTTGATGAAAAGGGAAAATTCAGTCATGCATTATCACTTAATTGGTGAAAGACCACCCCAAAGCAATTCATGTACGTACAAATATATCCTTGTTGTTATTGTATAATGTCAGTAGAAATGATGTGTAGGTTAATTAATGGGGGGGGGGCATTTTCAACTAGCCCCCACCTCAGCTACGTCTCTGTAGGTACCACACACTTGTATTTTTATATGTGCCATAAGCTAAGTAGTAAATAAATATCGACTATTGTTTATGTTAGTCATGCATAAACGACTCTATGTTAAACATGATAATTTTATATTTATTTTGATCTATAGCTAATAAATACGGAAATAGAAGCCCCTCGCCCCCAGAAAAATGTTATGCATTGGGTGGGCCCCACCAATGTTAAATTCGGCCCTGAAACCGAAGAAAAGGTGGGCGAAAGAAAAACAAGCATTCATCAATCTAGTAACATAATAAATCCTAGAACAAGTTTAGTCGAGACATTTTCTTTTTTTTACCAGCAAAGAAATTTTAAAAATTATAACAGTATTTTTATTTTTTAGAGCCCCTACAATCTTGGGGCCCTGTGCAGCTGCACTGTTTGCACTGCAGTACGGCCCTGTCGGTTCTATTTTAAAATTTTAGAAGTAATGTCGAAAATAATTGAAAAGAAAGAAGAAAGACTCACACAATTTGTACAATTATTGAAATTCCACGTCTTCGCCGTCGACCTTAATGTAATAAAGTTGTTGTGGGTTTTTTAAAAAGTATTCGTGAAACGTTGATCGCTCTAATCCTAATCCAGAGGTAAAACCATAATCATATGTAAGAGAGCGAGTTGTTTAATTCCATTATTACCGGGCTGAAAAAAAATAGGGCAAACACTCACCTTCAACTAACAAAACAACTGTTGATACTGTCCCATTTTTTAAGTAGCTACCCCGAACAACCACCCTCCCTACACAATGCAGGGTATCTAGACTCACCCTGCTTTACACAAAGCAGGGTATCTAGACACACCTTGCAATTCAAAGGGGACGGACAATAAAAACAAACAAAAAATGCCTCTGAGCAATGTAGGCCGGGACGTACTTAAGGCAATGCAAACAGTGCAGCTCCACAGGATCCCAAGCTTTTAGCCCCCCAATGAAATCTGTCTTTTACGAATATTTTTTTGGTATTTTTTTGCAGGTGAAGAGTAGTTAGTTGACTAAACTTGTTCGTGTATTCATTATGTTACATAGAGATAGATTATTGATCCATAAAAGACTTTTACGTTAAATCAAACATCAGATGAATATTTCATTTTTGTTTTGATTTGTTTTAAAATAATAGCTGAGAAAATATAAAATTAAAAGGGGTGTAGCTGGGGCTTGGCTCAAACATTTAGTGAGATTTGTTATTGTATAATATTTAGTAGAAATGCAGTAGATGAACTACTATACATAAAGCTTTAGGGGGACCGGGGAGCGATTTAAAATCGCCCACCACTCCCCCAGCTACGCCCCTGAGCACCCCCAAAAAGGGTACAACCTAGCGATTGGATTTCAGCTGACGCCACATAGACATGCGATCTGTAGGAAATTTCTGAAGCGAGGAAAGCAATTTAATTTATTCAAAGCAATAACAATATGATTTATGTATTTACTTCTGCTTTTCTTTCATGAATTCTCTTCATCGAGCGTGCGTGGGTGTGAAAATGTTATGCAATGTTAAATTTGACCCTTGTAACAGTCACAGTGTCAGGCAGGAGCATAGCTGGGGATTTGGGGGCCCGGGAGGCTTGGTTCTTTGAAGGGCCCCCTCCAACATTTATTGAGATGTGTCACTGCAGTAGAAACACAGTAAGTGAACTACTATTCATAAAGCTCCATTGGGGGCTGCCCTCCATTGGGGGTTGCCCTCCAATGGGGACTGGCCGCCCTGGCTTTGCTACCAAAAGTAATTAATTTGCAAACTAATTAATCTCTTGTGTTTAATTAATTCACTGATGAGATTGGATAATGGATCATGATCGCTTGCTTGTCTATTCATTTTCTAAAGACTTTTAGAATGTTGTATAGCGTTGAGCTTGGTCTGCTGTCAATGTTAGAAGCTAACCAAATCTGTCAACATAGGTTTCTTCAGTTTTCAAGTGAGGCTAGCTGACTATCTATAATCTATCTATCTACCTATCTATGTGTTGTGTGTACAGGCATCACCAATGGAGGTAGAGGGCTAAAAATTCAAACATTTTTTGTTTTTTAAAAATTCTCCCCATAATAGATTTTTAGTGGGGGTTGAATTTACAATGTAAGTTTATGCTAAATTGGTCCGTTAGTTTGTGTCCGACAGTGTTCATGCTTGTTTTTTTTAAAATTATGTCAACATAGGTTTCTTCAGTTTTCAAGTGAGTCTGGCTGGCTGACTATCTATAATCTATCTACTTACCTATGTGTTATGTGTACAGGCCGCACCAATGAAGCTAGAGGGCTAAAAATTTTAACATTTCTTGTTTTTTAAAAATCCCCCTAAATAGAATTTTAGTGGGGCTTCGTTTTACAGTATAAGTTAATGCTAAATTGGTCCCTTAGATTGTGTCCGACAGCATTCACGCTTGTTTTTTTTTTGTTTTTTTAATTTAGACTTTTTTAGTGATCACAGCCCAACAAAAGGCAAAAGAAGTAATTTATTCATTGATCACCCCTTTTTCCAATTTTTTAATTGATCACCCCAACTCAGCATGCTGCCAAATCACATGACGGTTTCTATTGGATGACTAACCAGACCTGTTTGATTATTCTTTTTCTACAAAGACACCTTCGGAAATCAGATTTAATTCATCATTTCATGTATTTACTTGCATAAAAAATAAACTCTGCACCTTGCTGGCCACAAAGGGGAGTCAAGGAGCAACCATTCTGGATTCACGAACAAAATAACCCACTGACCTTTGAGATATGAAATAATCCAAGTGAAGTGACCAGATCAGTGTTGACACATAGTTGGAGACGTTTCTGGCCAAAACCACACAAAAAGTGGCCAGAAATAGCCAAATGCCAAAATTGTTTATAAAACATTGTAATACTGCAGTACGCATCAAAAATTTAAATTTTTTAAAAATACTACTACAACTCAAAGTCAACTTTTTTGTTCAGCACAAATGGCAGTAAGGTTCCAGTCACAATTACATTGTAAATATAACCTTAAAAAATCAACTTTTTTCGAACTGAATAATTTCCTGAGAAAACAAAGCACAAAATTAATAGCAACATTTTTTTTTCTATTTTCTTAAATAAAATGCTTGAAATAATTGAAAAAGATGGAAAAATATGGCCAAAAGTTAAATAAATTTAAGTTCTATGGCCAAATGCTTTACAAAAAGGCCAAATTTAGTCATAAAGTAGCCAAAATGGCAACCCTGCACTAGATTGGTATCTTTTGTTTTCATTGATCAATGATTGATTAATGCATGTCATTCAACAAAAGCTACCCAGGCAAGACCTAATTGATTATATCTATTTACTTAGCATAGTACCCGTCAAAAAATGACAGGATTATTTACGTATGGATAAATTATACAAATACAGGTCTGGTTAGTCACTCAATAGAAACTGTCACATGACCAACATCTTTTGGGGGTGATCAATTACAAATTGGAAAAAGGGGTGATCAATGATTAAGTTACTTCTCTCGCTTTGGTTGGATCACTAAAAAGTCTGAATTTTCCCAAAACAAGTTTGGACACAAACTAAGGGACCAGTTTAGCATAAACTTACATTATAAATTGAACCCCTGCTAAAAACCTAATTTTTGGAGGCAGGGGTGAAAAATAACTGTTTTTTCTAATAAGGAGTAAATGTTTAAATTGTCAACACTCCAGCTTCATTGGTGCGGCCTGTACATACATAGATAGATAGATAGCCAGCCAGCCAGCACATCCCGTCTCTTAAGAGACAACTCCCAATGGAGTATGGAGCCCTGTGATGGAGATCTGGTTTCTGTTGCATGTGTCAGCTTAATGATCTTGCAAGTTTCAAGTTTGGTTGAGACCAGGACTTTATTCCTACAAGTTTTTATGACCACCCCTTTGGCAGGATGCAAGTCCACCGAACAGTCAGCCAGTCCCACTTAAAAACTGAAGAAACCTATGTTGACAGTTTTGGTGACAGTTTTGGTGATAGTATTGGTTGACGGTTTCTGATATATTTTAGTATCTATGTATTTATTGCAAACAAGATGAGGATTGTATTTTCTTTTAATATAAATTTTTTTTAAAACTTGGAGAATGGTGAATTTGGGTCAAGTTGTCGAAAGAAATGTATTCTTGCTTTTTATTTTTTATTGCTATAGAAACTGTCTGCTGAACATTTTGTGTAGTGGCAGTTGGGGTAAAGTGAGTAAACTCTAAGCTGAGAGATAAGGGAACAGACAGTTGGGCATTGATTTGGGAAGATCAGAAGGCAAGCGTGTTGTTTGTATTTCTGATTTCCTTCTCTTTCTTTCCTCTTTCATCTAGCTTTTAGAAAAAATGCATCATGGATATATATAATCATTCTCCCTTTTCCCCATGACTGAACAGACAAACCAGCAAACCAACAAATTTGATGACTTGGTCTTTGATATATTAAGACTAGCATGTAACCATCAAGAATGACAGGGTTATTTATGTATGGATCGGCAATAAGGAGCCAAAAGTGATTTTATTAGGTCTTGTTTTTATTAATTCAAATAGCCTAAATTTAAGTTTTTTGAAAGTCTCGACTCAACTCAAGCTGTTTTAAAGGGTGATCGGACATAAAGGGTTTTAAAGGGTGATCGGACATAAAGGGTTTTAAAGGGTGATCGGACATAAAGGGTGTTAATGGGTGATCGGATATAAAGGGTTTTAAAGGGTGATCGGACATAAAGTCTTAAGACAAAATGTCATATAAGAAAAGTCACCACTGATATCATGTGGTATGAAAAGAAAAGTCATGGAAAGAAACTTATTTTATTAAAAATGTAACTTATTTCATTACAAAATACAGTTGAATATTATTTTATTAGAAAAATAGGAAAAAAGTATGGCCAGATTTGGCCTTCATTAACAGAAGTAAATAATACTCACAATAATTACTATGAAATAATGTTGTTTTGGTTTTTTAATGAAAGGGAGAAGTGATTTAATTTTTTTATTTGTTTGTGTGTATGGAGATCAATGTCCAGTTACCGCCCCGACATAGTTATATGTTCTTGTAATAACATTTCCAAAAGTTATCAATAAAGTTTAATTAAAAATCAAAGATATATATTCACACGACAATATCCACACAATATCTCCAAAAGTTTCCAATGAATTTCGACCACAACAACTACAACAATTGATGGACGATGGGACCATCAATCTACAGCAGATAAAGATCCTCCTCTACTGACGGGAAAGGCAGGTAACCATTCAGGGAAGCTTTGACCTTGATCAGTATTCTTCATTGCTACCCTTGGACTTTTTTCATTGCTGTATCAATGTATTTCACGTGGTCCAATCCATTACGAATTGTATAATATCTCAGCTAGCAGACACAACAGACAACCAAACATACAAACATACTCATTTACATATTTGGCTTTTATATGATAAGATTGCATTTTATTTTATTTTATTTATTTATTTTTGTTATAATTTTTTTTAAATGAGTAAGTTGTACATGGTCACAAAGTCTCTAGGCAAACTTTTCTTATCTTTATATATATAAAGTTGTTTGTCTCTGTGTATGTGTGTGTGGTGTATGTGCACATGAAGCAAATTGAATCAACACTTTGCTAGTCATAAAAAAGACAAGAGGCAGCAACACTTGTTGCATTACTGTGTGCATTAAGTGCACATATACAGGCTCACTTGAAAAGTTTGTTGTGTTTCGAACGGGTTGTGAAGAGAATAGCAGAATCAAAGAGTAACATAACATCCAAAAATGATTGAGTTGGGAAACACGAAAAGTCTGAACAAGAGAACAGAGACCGACTGACTGTCTACAGCTCAACTGGAGCTCCCAGATAAGGAGCTGGAAATGTCTTGGTTAATTACTGGTGGGGGGGGGTTACCACACTCGATCACTCACCCACATACACGCCCATACATACATACACCCACACATATATACATGTGTGTACTAAAAAAAACTGCTATTTTGGTCAGCTTGCAATTCTAGCAGGGTAAAATAACAACCAATCCTCCCATTATCTAACACACTGACCCTTAAGAAATGAAATAATCCATAATGAAGTGACCACTAGATTGGTATCTTTTGTTTTGATTGATCAATGATTGTGATTGATTAATACATGTCATTCAACAGAAGCTGACCAGGCAAGACTTTATTGATTTTTTTTTTGTAAGTGGGAGTAATTAATGAAAAAGAACTGGTCTGGTTAATCATTCAATAGAAACTGTCACATGACCAACATCTTTTTGCAGCATGCCATGTTGGGGGTGTTCAATTAAAAAATTGGAAAAAGGGGTGATCAATGAATAAGTTACTTCTCTTACCTTTTGTTGAGCAGTGATCACTAAAAAAGTCTGAATTAAAAAAAAAAAAAGGATGAATGCTGCCGGACACAAACTGAGGGACCAATTTAACATAAACTTACATTGCAAATTGAACACCCCACTAAAAACCTATTTGGGGGGTGGGAATTTTCAAAGAACAAAAAAAGGTTTTTTCTAGACATAATAAGGAGTAAATGTCAAAATTTTCAGCCCTCTAGCTCCATTAGTGCAGCCTTTACATGCAACACATACATAGCCAGCCAGCCAGACTTAAAAACTGAAGAAACATATGTTGATGTTGACAGTTTTTAATAAGTTCTACATGATAAACCCCCACTACCATCTAAATACGATGACTGGAAGGAAAATCTTTGGTTTTTGGGTCAGAAAAGTTTTTCAATAAAATAAGTAATATTTTAATTTATTTAATTTATAGTTATAAAAAAAAGTAATATTTAAATAAAATATGTAATATTTTAATTTACTAGTCTATAGTAAGAAAATAATATTTTTAATACGTTTTAATATTTGTTTATCATCAACATTAACTTAATTAAAATAATACATCCTTCATTAAAATATTATTTTAAATGTTTGTCCAATCACATTTTATCGAAGGCTAGGCTATGGGCCAAGGAAAAATTTATTAAATTTTGGGACGGATCCAGGAATTGTTTTATAGTTACCGACCCTTCATCGTAACCATTTGTGAACTGACTTTCATTCAGTTTTTAGTGACAATGGAGTTGGCAGATGCATGGGCTCTCAAAGTGCTTTCTAGTTTTATTTATTTCTCGTTGTTGATCATAGTATTTCAGCCAGTATACTCTCTGGTTTCCATAGCATTGTCTAAAGTTGCAAGATAATACATTGTCATTATTCCATGAATTATTAAGTCTTTTGGTAAAGATCTACATCCGTTAACCAAGTTGAAAAAAAATAGAAACAAATTTTTTTCGCCAGTAATTTTTTGTGCTTTTAATCCGTTAGACCAGTGGTTCCCAACCAGGGTGAATTTGGGTAGTCCAAGGGGGGAATAAGGCTATTAGGTAAAAATAAAAGTCCAGTCTAGAGAATAGGGTTTTCTGCACTTCCTATCAAGTTGAAGGCTCGAAATAAGCTCCAAGTTAAGAATGATTCAAGATGTGCTCTCTCACTAATAGACCCACGATCAAAGAAGTGGTAGCAAAAAAACAAAAGAAATGGGGAAATGGGGTAGGGAAGAGTTGGTTAAATTTTGGGGCGGATCCAGGAATTCTTTTTGATTGAGAGATATTTTTTCGTTTCTTTTTTTCATACATTTATGAATACGCTAATGACTGTCCACACAATATCTCCGAAAGTTCTCAATGGGTTTCAATGAAACTTTGTGGGAAGATGGACAATAGAATATGAAAGAAGTGATTAAATTTTGGGCGGATCCATGCACAATTACCTCCCCTACATCGTAGTTATATGTCCACACCCCATAATATCACCAAAAATTCATATCTGTCTACATGATATCACAAAAGGTTCTCCATGAATTTCATTGAAACTGGAAGGGTGAGCAACGAGCTCCAAAAGAAATGATTAAATTTTGGGGCGATAATGCACAATTACCTTCCCTGACAATGACGTTGGCAAAGGTATGCACCCTCTGCATGCTTTCTAGTTTTATTGTATAGTTTTTTAAAGATATTGAATAAAACATTTTCATGGTACCCATACTTATTTTCTTCATATTATTTCACATAGTCAGAACTGAAAAATTTGAAAACTAAAGATTAATAGAATGTTTAGTAAATGTAGGCTTAGTCCATCACATTCAATATTATGGGAGAATCATGATGAATAACAAATAGTATTAGCACAAAAAGATCACCAAAATTCTAGATATCCTGGGAAATATCCTGAGAGAAAGTTCTGTAGGTGGGTGGGAACCCCAACCGTAGGCCTGCCACTGCTGATGATGTCAGCACTTTGGCACTCTATTTCATAAGCATATAACCCAAAAGACTGAAAAATTATTCCTGCATTCTTTGTTAATAATAATGACCTTCCCAAAAATCTTCCTTAACCAGACAACATCAAGGGATTTGGCGAGTAGCCGATAAAATGTATTCAGAATTCAAGGGAAAATGTCTACCTTGGCATTGTTCCTAATATGGATATTTATTTGTTCTCAGATGAACATAAACCTGGAAAGTGTCCAATAAAATACCATAATTTCTTTATTTTATATTTTACTTTCACAGTTATCTCCCTTATGAGAGCTAGACAATGACAAAGCAACATTGTTTTCATCTGAAAGTCATCAACATTCCAACAGAAACAATACAGGTATACCTTGAATAGTGCGGTTAATTCATTCCAAAATTGTCCATACTGTTCAAAACTGCACTGTTCAAGGTCTTATTATAATTTAATGTGTTTTTTTTTTTTCAGCTTATACTTTGTTACATTAATGTGTACAGCAATACCATAACCTTACTGTAATGTTTATATATGTATGTATTAATGTTTACGCTTAATAATAAATAAACATGCCGAAGCAAGTTCTCAGCAGCCCCCATTCCGTTTCCGGTCCCAAAAAACACAGGCCAGAAGTGAGAACAAGGAAGGTTCTCTTCTTCATCTTCTTCACAGGCCATAGCCCATAACACACATGTCCTTGTTCCATCTCAACTTCTTTTCTAAGCACCGCTAAATACAGTGAAAATGTCTGAATTTTCAAAAGCAAGCAGGCACAAACTTATTGACCAATTTAGCATAAACTTACATTGCATATTGAACC
>VCCN01001356.1:1343651-1357671 GCA_006491835.1 Architeuthis dux | reverse complement strand
TGTCGACTATCCAACAGAGTTTCTCAACTTTCTTTAACCCACTGGTGTTCCACCTCACAATCTATAACTGAAAGTGGGAGTACCCATTATGTTGCTATGAAAATTTGGATGCACCAAAACTCTTATGTCCCATGTGATCGAAGCCACCATTATGACTAGTTGTGCCAAGGGAGAAGACGTTTTTATTCCACAGATTCCCGTCATCCCAACAGATATGCCATTTCAGTTCAAATGTCTTCAGTTTCCAGTGAGACTATCATTTGCTATGACCATCAACAAGTCTCAGCGGCAGTCCTTCAAGGTTGTTGAACTGAAAAGTCCATGTTTCTTTCATGGTCAGCTCTATGTTGCATGCTTACGTGTTGGGGCAAGCAAACATCTTTTCATCAGAGCACCAAACCGCAGAACAAGACATGCTGTCAACCCCAGAGCTCTTGCTGACTAAAACACATTTTTTTTGTTTTATGTGTTGCATATCAATTACAAGAAAATATAGAAAGTAAAAAATAAAGATTGTATTTTTTAAAGTCACAAAATTAAAATTAACAATAAATACAAAAGCTTCACCATCATGGTAAAGTGTCTCGTCTCTTAAGAGACAACTCCAAATGGAGTATGGAGGCCGGTGACAAAGGTTTCTGTTGCATGCATCCGCTTAGTGATCCTTGCAAGTTTCAAGTCTGGTCAAGACCAGGACTTTATTCTTAGAAGTTTTTATGACCACTCCCTTGGCAGGATGCAAGTCCACCGAAGAGATACCTCCAACCTAATCACACAGCTTAGAGTGTACTCAATTAGCTGTGGAGAAAACCGGGAAATTTGTCCTAATGAAGAGTTTTCCACACTCTTCACTCATACCGGGAATCAAACCCCAAACCTTCTGCGAGGCAGATGTGCTAACCATTACACTATCCGAGCGGACTCACACATCATAGTAGCCTGAAAAAATTCAACTTCAGAGATGTATGTGCTTAAAAGAAAATATATGCACATATAATTATATACAAAAAGAACTACAGGGAAACTTGCTATATAAGTTAAGTTATTCAAGTTTAACAAAAAAAACAACTATTTCTACATATTTGGCACCTGGCTCTGCTAGTCATGAATATATCAGTCTTTATTCTATTATTGAACTATACTGGCAATTACTAAGCAGAAAAGTAAGTAAGCTGCATGAATAATGACTTGAGAGTTGTGATACAAAGCTACAGGAACAAGACTGGCTGCTGCAGGGTCAAATTCCACTCTATTCCGACTGAAGATGATTACTGCAACTTTTGTATTGTATATATATATAAACTTTCGTTAATATCTAAGACTTGTCAATTCAACTCAGTCAGCAGTGGCAATCAGTTGGTCATGAGTTGAATTCACGGAAGGGGAATATGAATTTTACATATCGGTTTACACTCCTAATTTTGGTGAGGGTTGTTCTTGTTACCGTAGGAAAACAAAGTCAACTCCAGACTCTGTACTGGAGTTTGACAAAAATAATTCAAAATCCAAACTTTCTAGCGTAACTTCATCAAACAGCATTAAAATTATTTTACTTATAAATATATAAATGGGCCTACAAAAGCTTGTGGGATGTTGAGGTTTTAGCAATCGGGATGTTGAAAATGGCCTAAACAGCCGTAACATGTACATCCATCAGAAGGCATACATTAATCCAATATACAAGGAGGAACTACGTTCATTAGAATTTTAAAATTTTGAAGTTGTCATAACCTCAGGACAACAGGAGTTAGCTTGTGCTATCATTAGAAGCACTTCCTGTTGTCTCGACAGTTGACCTTGGGGTCAACCAAAGCATCCCTATTTTGCCGCCCTTTCAGGCAATACTATTCAGTCAGAAGCAACTGGTCAACTAAGCCAGTAACACCTATTTCTGTGTCTTCTAAATCAGTCCATGAAAAGATCAACTGAATCTTCTTAATACTAACTAAACTATTCTTCCTCCCTATCTTCTCAATCACTAACCACTACTAAAAGCCACTAACTATTACTAATACTAAAGAAGAAATCAGACAACTGAACAAACTAAATGATCTGTGACTTAGTTTTTTTAAAATACATACAACAAACTGTTACGACAAAAGTGTAAATTTTACTTTAAGATGAACCAGTGGCGTAGCAAGAGGGGCACAAAATCTACAATATATTTTAAAAAGAATCTCGGAATAAAAGTCACAGGAAGAAAAGTCACGTAACAAAAGTCACAATGTAGCGTTATCCTGAGCTACCTAAAAAAACGTAATAGGAAGAAAAGTCACAACTATGATCTTCTGGGTAGGAAAAAAAATTGTTTAATAAAATAAGTAATATATTAATTCAATTTATACTAATTAAATGTTATAGTGTGATTTTATTTTAGGCCTATGTAAGGTGGTATTTAATTCTTTATATTGTCATTTAGTGGGTAATAAGTAACAAAATAAATAATCAAAATATTGGGGAGGGGGCAAAATTATTTTTGCCCCTGGGCACTGAGAACTCTAGCTACACCACTGAGATGAATGTTGCATTGGTTCAAAATCTACTCTAATAATGAACAGTGTGATTTTCTTGGTTCACTGGTCTTAACACTGTACTCTTCCACTGACGAGGGGGTGGGTAACATTTTGCTGAAGAAAATACTTCCTACCCACTGTTTCGGACTATGCACTCTTCCCCGTAAACAAATTCAGTATTTTTTTCAAATGAAAAACATCTCATTTTTAAAACTCTGACTAGTTTTTACCGTCATCCTAATTTTAGTTGTTTTTATACAACTTATTAATTCGGGCCACTGTTTCTTGAATTAATAAGTTGTATAAAAACAACTAAAATTAGGATGAGGTTAAAAACTAGTCAAATTTAATAAAAGTGGTGTGTTACAATACTTTATCCAATAATAACAAAGATTGACTTAAAAAACATCTCAATCCAAATATATCCATGAATTTATTTCCCTTGTGATTAAAGAGTAGATCATATGTAAAAAAAAATGGTTCGGGACGTTGTATAGCAAACCTGCTAAACCTGCTGGCCGTTATTAGGGCGTTGAGTCCTCATTGGATCTTCAACTATTGTTGGTCTGATACAAAACTTCTATGTTAATAAATTATATGAAAAAAAATTGGATCTGGACGCACGTCCTATAGCAATGATCAGTAAGTTAATCTTGTTGGCTGTCATTGGATCTCCCAGTATAGATGGTCTGATACCAACTCATGCTAAGTTAATCTATACTTATATAATGAACAGTGACCTTTTTGTTTTCTGTCTGTAACACTGGACTCTTCCACTCAGGGGTAAAAATCTTTTTGATAAAAATACCTCCTACCAACTATTTGAAACTATGGACTCTACGGCTGAAACAAATTCACTATTTTTTTTCTTAAATAATCATTTCATAAAAATTCAAATACATACATACATTTTTTTCATGGGGATTAAACCTTTTAGCACTATAGCCTTTTTGACCATATAAGCAAAAAACACTACTGACAACGTAGGTTTCTTCAGTTTTTAAGCTGGCTGGCTGGCATTATTAGGCTAATATATCACCCGTTTTGTGTATTTGGCTATGTTATCAAGTCCGTTATATATCGGAAGTGCTTAAGTCTACTTATATAATGAACAGTGTGATTTTCTTGGTTCTTTGTCCGTAACCATAGACTCTTCCACTTAAAGGTAACAATCTTGCTGATAAAAATATCTCCTACTCACCATTCGAAACAATGGACTCTTCCACTGGAACAACTTTTTTTAGTTTCTTTCCCCCCCCCAAAAAAAGAATCATCTAATAAAATTTAAATACCCTGCTTTTTGAAGGTTTGCCATACACCACTGAAAAGCGAAAGTTGTGTTCAGCTTTTGTTTTGTAGTGAGCCATTATAGAGGCAGCATACACCCTCTTCATCTCTCTTCTACACCCCAGTCTCATGTATTTCCCACCACCACGACCTCTGTTGACTCAGCCTGACATGCCAATGCCATCATCACCATTTTTGTTTTCCATATAAATTAATGATAATTGTTTCTTCGCTTTACGCCATTTCGGCTTACGAAGGGCTTTTATAGGAACGGATATCGGGGGAAACCTGTATATTCGTGAATTTTCCCAGGGGAATCAACTAGTTTATTAACACTTTTAGCGCTATGGACTTTTTGACCATATAGCAAAAATCTATCACCAAAGGTTTCTTCAGTTTTTAAGCTGGTTCGGCTGGCCTTTTTAGGCCGATAAAACGCCCGTGTAGTGTTTTTGTCTACGTTAACGAGTCCTGATTCCGATATATCTGCCTAGCAGTGCTATAAGGGTTAATATTTAATCTACTTATTGATCGGATGGTGTAATGGTTAGCACGTCTGCCAAGTCCCGGGTTCGATTCCCGGTATGAGTGAAGAGTGTGGAAATCTCTTCATTAGGACAAATTTCCCTGTGCACTCAGCAGTTAATTGAGTACACTTTAAGATGTGTTATTAGGGTGGAGAAGAATGAAAAAGGTAATGCTCCTAGATCAGAATACTGTACGAGCATACCTTACCCAAAATTGTTGGGCCGGAAACCAGACCTTTCTTTCTTATATAGTCACATACACGAAAACATTAATGATTCATTCCAGGCAAAGTATGGCTACTTTTTAGAAGGAACTTATTTCCCCCTGCACCGTTGCTTAAAAGTAGTCGTTCGTTACCCGACGGACGCTATGTCTGTATAACGTTACAACAGGACTGATTGCAACTTGCTTTTTCTTTTAAATATACTAAAAAAAAAATAGTACAAAAGATTTAGTACAACTGCTTATCTTGATAAGGGAAAAACTCAAATTATTCTAATAATAATAAGTTAAATAACTGATTTACAACAGCCTGGAAAATGGTCTACAAAAAAATGGCGGTCGATAGGAAAGAAGGTTTGTTTATTTAATAATATATAATACATTTATTTAGTGCGAAAAAATATACAACATGTATATACATGCACTCCCCATAACACATCTACTTCACCCAATATTAAAAACCTTAAGCATCATAATTCTTATTAAAAGTAAAAGTATCTGATGAGAGTACTATAGTCGGAGACTCTATATAATCCTATTCCTAAAAAGATTTTTCTTATACTTAATCTACTTCTATTTCTACAATGTGTTTATGGCCTTTTAGCTCATTGTACATTTTCTTCTAGTAAAAAAACATATTAGGGTTGACTAATTCTAAACATAGTCACCCCGATCCATCCGATTTTTTAATGTCGTTGTTAAACATAACTGTTTTATGGCTGTGTTTAACCAACACAAAGAGACTCCAAAAGTTATACATAGGCTCTAAAAGGTATAACATTTATTAAAAAGTATAATTAAATAACATATCAGAAATTAAACGCATGTCTTTATCAGATTGTGCACCGCCATGAACTCGTCAAGGAACGATGGAAACACAATGCATCTAACGTCACGTAACCAAACTGACGCATTTATGGTGCGCAATGCGTTTAATTTCATTATTGCGTTAATTTCTGATGAATATGTTGTTTAATTATACTTTTTAATAAAATTTTTGTTATGTTTTAGAGCCTATGTATGACTTTTGGAGCCTCTCTATGCTTGTTAAACAGCTCCATAGGTTTATGGATGCTAATGCAGAATAGCACCCCCATAAAACAAGGGAGATAACTCAAAACAATATCAAAGGGAGATAATTCATAATGTTGTTTTGAATTCGATTAAACACATTTTATTTTACAAAAGAAAAGCGATAAAAATTGCTATTTCACTTAAAATAATTTGCCATGTGTGGAATTTGGGCGTAAAAAAAAAAAATCAGTTAAAAATATTTTTAAAAAAACAAACTAACAAATCGGTTGAGAAAAAATTACTGTTTATCTTTGACTTAGAAAATTTTTTTTTTTCTTCAAAGTTTTTTGTTATAGTCCATTAAGCATCGGGGAGGTATACGATATTAAGCTGATACGAACAGATACTACACTTTGCCGAGAAACCGCCTTTCCAATGGGATCACAGAATTACGGTTGTGCCAATAACTCGTCTAATCACATTTTTCCCAAATGGTTTTTTTTTTACATTTTAGTTTTAAACTTCATTATGGTCCCAATTATTTTAAGAATGATCAAAAACGGGTTTAAGAATCTCACTTTTGGTTATAATTTTTATGAACAAAGATTTTCAGCATGAAATTGATACCTGACTTAGGTTTATTTTTACATAATCTATTATGCAGTGCACAACATTTTTTGAGTGGGGGAAATAAACAAGATTAAAATGCACCACAGCTTCACTGTGCCAAAAAATACACGTGTTGTCATCTGCAGCTCCCCTAATTTGAAATACTGGTCAATTTGCATAAACAATCATTTTAAACAAACAGATTTTAGCCATTTAAAATGGCTACCTTCTTCTGGCCTCGTCAAACCAAAGATTGCCAAAAAAAACTTTTCAGAATCACTTTTTTATCGACAGTATCAGCATTTATTTTTTTTGCCTGCTATTTGTATTCTTTAATCCTTGGCCCTACGTTTGTAAAATACTATTGTTCCAATTTTGTTGTTTTCGCGTTAAAATACTGTTGTACAAATTTTGTTGTTTTTGCGCAGATATGAATCGTGGTCGTCCTGCTGCTGCTTCGCATTACATTATTCAAGCCGATGAAATACTTTCTAGGGATTCGATCATTGACGCAGCTCCTATAAATTACACAACTATTACAAACATCGCAAAAAACGATCAGGATAAGCTGATTGAGTGGCTGGTTAAACATCACCTGCTACACAATTCTCTGGACTGCACTCATTGCAACGTGCCAATGTCTTACATCAAAAGAACGGACATTTCTGATGGAAGGACGTGGAGATGCAAGACATGCAGAAAAACCAAATCAATTCGTGTTGGCTCGTTTTTCACACCGTCTCAGTTGCCTCTGCGCAAAATTTTGTTGATTATCTACGGTTGGGCCCGAAATTTACCTCTACATGAGATCGCGCTTGACGCTGAAGTGAACAAAACCAGTACGATCACTGATTGGGCCAACTATTTGAGAAAGATTTGCCCCAAATCCAAAAAAAAGTCTTTTAACTTAATTATTGCGTTAATATCTGATCAGTACGTTGTATAGTTATACTTTTTGGAGCCTTTGTATGATTTTTTTTTTCAACTACTGTATTTTACAAACGTGGGGCCAAGGGTTACTTTGTATTTTTATTCATACATGTTGTATCATAAATCTTGCTGTTTTCTTCCTGGTATAGAAAAAAGAAATTAAATGTAGAATCCAAACCACAAAATCGATTCCAGTCAAAAGTGCAAATTTTCAGCTTACTACGTAAACAAAATTCAATTTGATTTAATCAAATTTCAAATTTTGTGATAGTATTTCTTCACAATATTCTTTTATGTCGTTAAAGGGGTCTGAATTCTATATTTCATCTTTGTTTTAATCAAATAAAGTTTTGATTACAGTGAAATCTGAAAATTTGCGCTTTTGACTTTAATCAATTTTGGGGACCCGGTTCTGAGGGAGGTCGAGTGTATTCTTGTCTCCGTTCAGCACGAGTATAAGAATCTCCTAAGGGAGATAACTCTCTATTCCAAGTGTAAGGTTCACCTGAGCAAAAACATACTGCAGATCTTATTTTGTAATGTAACAAGCTGTTCATCTGGGTTTTCATCAATTTGCTATTGCTAAATAAATCATTCATATTTTTTTAAAAATAAACCTGTGTCAGTCTCTTTCTTCCACTTTCTCTTTCTCTGTTTCCATCTACCTCTCTTTCTAATTTTCCATCTCTCCAACTTCGTCTTGAGTCATCTTGTTGTTCTCAGTTCCAAACATAAAAGAAATGATGATGAATATACTGATGAGACCAAACTACTCACTTCAATGCAACACTGGCGATTCTACATTTTATATGCAGGGCTGATCCCTGTTGTTTTGTTAATATTAGGTTGTTACATATGAATATCTAATAAGAAGGATGATATAAACAAGATAAAATGGTAAATATTTAATTAAAATATGACTCATTTGAAGCAAGAACCCCTTCCAAATGATCCTCTAATGATAATATGCCATCTCTGTGGTCACAAATTCATTAAAAGCACTAATTATGGCTTCCCTATTATTGAACACTTTTATTACGGATATGAAGTTCAAAATGCTTGAAAAGATGATAATCTGTAGGAGAAATGTCAGGTGAATATGGAGTATGCTGCAAGTATTCGTATCCCAATTCTCTAAGCTTAGATACAGTCAGTGGAGTGGTGTGAGGTTGGGAACTGTCATGGAGCATTGCATTCAGTTCACATGGGACCCATTTTTCTAACTTGTTAACCTTTCCTATTGCCTTGAGATGACGTGATATGGTCCCTGTTGAAGACCTAAAGTCTCCAGTAAGTGCTCAAAATGATTTGTGGGTCGTTGGCCACTGCTGTCTATTATTCTTCCTCATTAAGAACAGGTTCGGACCTTCCTCAACGTTTATTATTGGTATCCATATTTCCAGACATAAACCTATTCAACCAATGCTGAACAGTTCTCACTCCAAATGCTTTGTTCACATTATCAGCAGCTTGAGCAGAATTATGTTTTAATTTGTAAATTAGTCTAACTTCTTTGGTAGCAAGGGCTCGAAAACCTTTCATTAGTAAATCTTTCACTTTTAGCATTATTCTCTATGATGTAAATTTTTAAAAAAACCCCAACATTTCAAATAAAACAACCTGATAGTAATTGTCTTATATTTCTTATCCAACACAGACTTAGAAGGGACTAGAGCACCCTGAACTATTGGCTCTCCTAATCGGTTTGAGCACAAATGAAGACCCCACATTATTATCTTTCAGTTGCATTTTTCAAGTTAGCGCATTTTAGGGGTATCTTATTTCAATATACCTGGCTACAATGGCCACTTAAAAGTCACACATAAACAGAATCAGACTTTTAGTATTATATAGATAGATAGATGGATGGAAATCAGATCATTATAATCAGGATGATGCTGACCCCACACTATTATTATTATTAAGTTGCAAATCACCCAGACTTGTTTTGCATTCTTCAAGTTAGTGCATTTGAGGGGTACCTTAATTCAATATCTCTGGCTACAATGGCTAGTTAGAGATGACAGATGAACAAATTTGGACTTTAAGTATTATACAGATACAATTTGCATATGTATGGAAATGTCTTTGCTTATTGAATAAAAACTTCTTTTAATTAAGAGACTAACGGGCCTGGTTAGTCACTCAATAGAAACCATCATACAACCAATGTCTCTTGGCAGCATGGGGGGTGATCAATTAAAAAATTGGATAGATTTCTTCTCTCACCTTTTGTTGAACAGTGATCACTAAAGAAAGTCTGAATTTTCAAAATACAAGCATGAATGCTGCCGGACACAAACTAAGGGGGCAATTTAGCCAGCCAGACCAAGGTTCTAATAAAGAGACTTTTTTGGTAGGGATGGAAGGAAGACTTAATTCAATTAGTTTTGTATTTATATTTAAAAAAACTTAATAAATACACTGAAAGAAATAAAAAATACTACAGTAGACTCCCGTTATTATTGCACACCCAGGGGGTGGGTGATAATGAATTTGCCAGTAGATTAAAAAACATTTACTTTTTAATTTGCTTGGAAAAAGGTATAATCTCTAACAATTGTCTTGCGTGAATATGAAAACAAATGCCATTTGTCATTTGTGGTGGTGTAAAGATCACATAACCAGGAACAAATTTTAGAAACTGTCAACTAAAATCAACATAGGTTTCTTCAGTTATCAAGTTAGTCTGGCTGGCTATGTATGTATGACACATGCACGGTGCACCGATGGAGCTAGAGGACTGAAAATTTGAACATTTAACTTTTACATTTATATGTCTAGAATTTAGAATCTTTACATTTACATTTGTTTTTTGAAAATTCCGCCCCTAAATAGGTTTTATGGGGGGGGGGTCAGTTTGCAATGTAAGTTCATGCTAGATTTGTCTCTTAGTTTGTATCCGGCAGCATTCATGCTTGTTTTTTTGAAAATTCACACTTTTTATTGATCACTGCTCTGCAAAAGGTGTGAGAGGTAACTTTTCATTGATCACCCTTTTCCCCAATTTTTTAATTGATAGCCCCCAACACTGCGTGCTGTTAAAAGATGTTGGTCATATGACATTCTATTCAGTGACTAACCAGACCTGTTTTTATAACTTTCTTTTTTTTTTTCTTCACTGAAAAATTATCAGGCAACTATAAAGATTGTTAAAGAAAAGAAGCTTCAAATTAATAATTATTACTAGTATAGTACTCATCAAGAATGACAGGATTATTTGGATTGACACTTCTGCATGGATCAGCGTATCTGTGAGCTCTGCCAAGGATCAAAGTGTCACTCCTCTGTCTAGGATCAGAGTGTAGCATCTGCTCATTGAAAAGTGTTAATCACAAATAAAATATTGTTTTCTGTCTGAATGTTTTAGATGAGGGATCATCGATATGTATAGATTTTTTCCTCAGACTCTTGTCCTCATCTTGGTTCATCTTTTACTACTTACCAATTCCTAAGAACACCGGAACAAAAAAAAAAGAAGGGGAGGGTTAACGGCCCCTTACCATTCCAACATGACGGCTTGTACAGTCAGCAATTATTTTGTAGGTCTAAATAATCCCTTACAAAGACACTTTTGTTGCTCCAGTTTCAGACATCGACTTGATTACGACACCCAAAATGATAAGCAACATGATTGCGACAAGGATCCATCTCACCCAATAATAGACAGCAGAATGAGGAAGTGAGGGCCCCTTGTCCCAGCATTCTGAATCCGCCCCATTTACGACACTCACCTGAAGAAGGACGAAATGTTGTGTTCAAGAGATATACCAAAGATGTGGACGACAGTCTGAAGAAAAAATCTATACATATGAAATATTTGTAAAACTTAACTGACCTCAACTATCTCATTGTAATCTCTGAACTGTTTTGTTGTGTACCTGAGCCGCAAATAGTTGAAAAGTCTTTTGGTGGTACAGAGTATTAATATCGCGGTGAATAGTAGATGCTTAGTAAAAAGAGAGAACTTGTTATTAATTTTGTTTTATTGTCCTGAAAGCTTTTTCACTGACACTTTTCAGTATGTTATTTTAATATACTGTGTGTGAATCCAATTTTATTTAATTTTTAAAATGTTGTTGACCATTGAACGCAGTAAAATAACACGAAGAAGACATGTTGAATGTTGTTTGCGTGATGAAAATATTGTTGTTCGCATCGTTGAATTGTTTCAAATTATTCTCTGGTTTTGTAACCAAAGGACATTTTTGTTAAATCTTTCATTGTGACATGCTGAAAGTAATAATTTCAACCTCTTTCCTAAATGTTTCTGCAATTACAGGACGAACGCGTGAGGCAGACAAGAAAAGGGTGCTTGATGAAGCTGTCCGTAAAAGACGAGCCAGGAAAGCACTGGAGGCCCTGGAGTCTGACAACTTTCAGTCTGACCCCCATGCTGACCTCAAGATGAGCAAAAAGGCCCCCAAATTTGAGGAATCGATGGAACATTCTCACTCGGGTCTGTTTTGATTTTAAAATATATTTTTTTTATTTTGCAATTTGTTACGTCAGATCGGTGAAATTGCCTAATTAGCGAATAAAACTATAATTTCACTTTGATTACATAAACTTTTGATTGTAAAAAAAATAGTTGTTTTTATACTTGTTTTAATTAAATAAACTTTTGATCAAATTAAAACTACCTAAAAAAAAAGTAAATACATAGTTTTAACTTTTTTTTTACAAAAAATAAATACATAGTTCGCTAATTAGGCAATTTTGCTGATTCAGCATAATACATATATTAGGCAAGGGTGGTGCGAGTGGCCTAATGGTTAATGGCACGGAAAATGGAATCGGTGAGCCGAGTTCAAACTCTGGCTGAGACAGTTTTTGTTCACTTTGCTCTAATGCCTTTGGGAAAGGCACGAATACATCTGTTCTCACCTGCTGTTGGTAAATAGTTGGGCTAGGTTTTCTAGCTATGGTTGGCAACCAGTGTAGGAGATGGACAACTCTGAATTCAAGCCAATCTGAAGAGGTTGCACTCCATCAGGCTGTCCTGATGAAATCATCTGTGGTCCCCAATAACCCTGCCCTGGGTTACAGGATTTTAAAAATAAACATTAGACAAAAAGGAAATTAAAAAAAAATTGATTATTATTTAAGAAAATACTCCTATTCTAAAACATGTATATTAATTAATCACTGCTACCCACAACACTGGTTTATTGTTGGGTTTAAGTTATTCATGTGTTCTGACATTTATATGTATCAGGACTTTGCCCAGCCCTAACCGTTCATAGTAGAAACTTAAAATTTTGCACACACACTCCCCTCAATGAGTATGGAAAATGTTTTTGTTTTTTTTACCCCCCCCCAAATAGGTTTTTAGAGGGGGGTTCATATGCAATGTAAGTTTATGCTAAATTGGTCAGCTTTTTTTTTTTTTGAAAATTCAGACCTTTTTTAGTGATCACAGCCCAACAAAAGGCGAGTGAAGTAATTTATTCATTGATCATCCCTTTTTCAAACTTTTTAATTGATCACCCTCAACACAGCATATATGGGTGGCAGTGATTCATAATTTCCCTTGGAATGCTAGTTTTGTGTGATTTCCTGGCATGCTGGATTTGACACGCATGTTAGTTTACACACGAATTACTATCTGGGTCCCATAATAGTTGATACCTCTAGTAAATTTACATATGCAAATCTAACAACTATCCTGGGACAGAGCTAGGGTTATTCTTACCTGTGTATTATTTGAAGGAAAAAAAGGTATGATTTTATTTTCCAATGTCTTCTTTGTTTTGTTTTTCAGCCCGCAAGAAAAAGAAGAATAAAGTGGAACAGTTGAAACGATGTCGGAAGACTTTCAATGCTTTGTTAGAAGAAGAGGTAAACAATTTCAGGGGGCTTACTGATTCATTTTTAGGGGGGGGGGTCGGTGCAGGTCTCTAATTTGTGGGCGTGCATGCCGAATGAGGGCAGAAATTAGTGTTGCCAAGTAAGGTTATTTATAGCTAAAACTGTCTTTAGAAATGGCTAAAACCGGCTAAATCTTTTATATTTTAAATGTTATACATACTCATTTAAAATCCATTCATCAAATAAAATGACTATATCCGAAGACTCGACAAATTATTAATAAAAATTGAACATTTACTTTTATTAAACTTACCAGATTTAATCAGCTATCATAGATTTTTATCGGCTAAATTGGGGGAAAAAACAGCCAGATCTAGCCAAATTCAACGCTATTCCAATGCCTGTTATAAGTAACTGATCTTTGTTTCAGAAACTTATACAAAAAATCAATGATCATCTGAAAAGTAAAAATATATTTTGCACACACCACTTCAGTTGCTCATAGGCTTTTTGGTCCCGCATGGGCAATGAAAGAATTAGAGGAAACATTGCATATATGATATGTAAGCCTATAAAAGATGAAACTCAATAATAATAATTATATAGTTTGTTGCTAGTTTATTGAAAAAGGAATAAAACCGAATAATATTTTGACCCAAATATCTCTTTAAGATTATTTAAATCTTTCTTTTCTTACTTTTCAGCAAATGCTGGTGAAGGAGCCACCAAACTATTTCTCAGCTGCTGTTCCACCGTCCAAACTTCCAGATAAACATTTCTGTGCTGTTTGTGGATATCCTTGACTCGGCTATATAGATTTTTAATTGCTTACCTACCACATGACCCACCAGAATTAGTCTTTGGGGAGCCAATGTCTTAATTTCATTCAGGTCATATTAGTCTTCTAGAGCAGTGGTCCCTAACCATCGGGCCATGGACCACTACCAGGCCACAAAGCCTGTGCTACCAGGCCGCGAGGAAACAATATTAAACGTACAAATTATATCAATATTCTTTTATTTTCTTTGTAAAATAAAAACAAATTCTTTCTTAATATTAAATTCATTAGATAAACCCTTTGGGTTGATACACTTTATTGTTTTACT
>VCCN01001356.1:1241193-1254510 GCA_006491835.1 Architeuthis dux | reverse complement strand
CACACACACACACACACACACTTATTTGCACTTGTGGGTTTGACACAAACTTATAAGTGTAATTTCAATTCAAAGTGTCTATTAGTTAAGCTCTTTATTGCAAAACACAGCCAGTCGTATTAAAATATGAAATCCACATAGAATAAATATCAACACATTCAGATCAGGCATTCCTGTATTCAGTGCATACTCGGCAGTACTTTTTATCCAACAGATTAATGAAATTTTTCGATGTAAAAATCTATTCGCTAACGTGTGGCAGGGATAGATTTTGCATCAAAATATTTCATTAAGAAGTGGCAGGGATAGATTTTGCATCAAAGATTTTGCATAAAAAGTACAGCCCGTGCATACTTACCAATTTCATAGAGACACATGAGTTCAATTTCTCGTTGGCCAGCAGCAACAGTCAAGGCTTGTCTGTAAAGTGATAGGGAATATTCATTTTCCCTCTGGAAATTAAAAAAAAAGGAATAGAGAGAGAATTTAAAAGAATAATGTTAATTACATAAAGGCAAATAAGAATGGAAAGAAATGAAATTTTGAGTTAAATGTCCCAATAAAGAGGAAAATTATTATAGGTCTGGTTAGTCACTGAATAGAAACTGTTATGTGACCGTCTTTTGCCGTGTTGGGGGGTGATCAATTAAAAAATTGCAAAAAGAGGTGATCAATAAGCCTTTTGTTCGGCAGTGATCACTAAAATGTCAGAATTTTCAAAAAGAAAGAGTAAAAGCTGCCGGACACAAACTAAAAGGACCAATTCAGCATAAACTTAAATTGTAATTTGGGGGGAGAATTTTTAAAAAAAACAAACAAAAAAACACACGTTTTTCTATACATAATAAGGAGTAAATGTTTAAATTTTCAGCCCTCTAGCTTTATTGGTGGGGCCTGTATGCATGACATATACAAAGCCAGCCAGCCAGAATCACTTAAAAACTGAAGAAACCTATGTTCACAGTTTTGGTTGACGGTTTCTAATTATTAATTATTCTTCTTATTAGATGAAGTGATGTAACTCAATATTTTATTAATTTCAACTACTTTTTACCTTCATCTTAATTTTTAATTGTGATGAAAAAAAATTAAGATGAAGGTAAAAAGTAATCGAAATTAAATAAGAAAATATTTGAAAGAAGAATTGGAGAGGAAAAGAAACTGATAAAGGAGGGAGGAGAATATGGGGAAAAAGAAAAGAATGAAATTTTGGAGTAACTCTTTCAATAAAGAAGAAAATGTTTGAGTAGAAGAAAGAAAAAGGTGGAAGAAGAAGAAGAAGAAAGGAATGAATGAATGAATGAAATTTTGAGGTAAATGTTTGAATGAAATTTTGAGGTAAATGTTTGAATAAAAAAAAATTTTGAGTAGAAAAAGTGGAAAGTAAAGGAAAAGGTAAAAGGAGAAAGAGAAGGGGGGAGAATATTGGGAAAAAGAGTGAAAGGAAAAAAAAAGGAAGAAGGAATGAAATTTTGAGTTAAATGTTCAAATAAAGCAGAATAAGTTTGAGTGGAAAGGAAAAGGAAAAATGAGAAAGAAGAAGGGAGGAGGATATGGGAAAAGGAGAGAGAGGAAAGAAAAGGGAATGAAATTTTGTTTCAATAAAAAAGAAAATATGTGAGTAGAAGTGGTCGTGAAGAAAGACAAAGAAAGATGTTGGCAGTATGCTATAGACAGTGTCCTCAGATTTTATTAATTAGAAAAAAATAAAAATTGAATGCCCCGGAAATTAGATTGTGATGTCTTCATGAAATTTCAAAAGTGACTCGACCTTTTCAAGGTGAACTGATACTGATTGAACAAAACATTTGTCTTCAAATTGGTGTCAAGTACCAAGAGAAAGAAAAAAAACATGTCAACTTAAAACTATCGAGCAGTCATGTGAAATTCAATCATTTAATATAACTTTTGTCAGAACGGCAATAAACAGAAAATATTTTTATTATTTATTCTTATTAGATGAAGTATTGTAACCCAATATTTTATTAATTTTGACTACTTTTTACCTTCATGTCAGTTTTTAGTTGTTTTTATCACAACTTTGACTGTCATTCTATGGCTACAAGTGAACAGCAGGATCTGAAATAAAAATTAAGCCTCCGGTGAGAATTGATCGAAACCGGACTCCCTCTGGCAATGAAGGAAATGACGGCTTGAGAAAATATTCTGTTTGGTGAGTTTTATAAAGACAGAACTGCCTACAAATTGGTAGTAAGAGATTTTAAAGTGTATTCTTTTTAAGAGAGAAGATATTTTAATAGCTTCGAGTTAAAGACCCTACAAACTGTTTCCTTTATTTTAAAAGAAAAAAAATCTGAAGAGGGAAAATCTTTCATCTTAATTAATCACCACTATCCACAACAGACTGGTTTAATCACTTTTGCTGGGTTTAGGTTATTCAGGTGTTCTGACATTTATATGTAGCTATGTATCCGGACTTTGCCCAGCCCTAACTGTTTATAGTAGAAACTGTGCACGCACGCACTCCTCATTATGGTCGTAAAAAATAAATTAGTAAAAAAAAAAACAAAAAAAAAAAACAAACTAGCAATAGCATTCCAAGGGAAATTATGAATCATTGCCCCCCCGTATATGCTGTGTTGGGGGTGATCAATAAAAAAAATTGGAGAAAGGGCTAATCCATGAATAAGTTTACTTCTCTTGCCTTTTGTTTGACTGATCACTAAAAAAGGTCTGAATTTTCAACAAAAAAAGTAGGCACAATCTAGTGACCAATTTAGCATAAACTTAAATTGCAAAACAAAAAAAATAACATTTTCCTTACTAATTGAGGGAAGTGTGTACAAAATTTCAAGTTTCTACTATGAACGATTGGGCTGGCCGAAGTCCGGATACATAGATAGATATAAATGTTAGAACACATGAATAACCTAAACCCAGCAATAAACCAGTGTTGTGGGTAGCAGTGATTAACAATTATGCTTTTTGTTAATATTAAATGGCTGGATACTTTCTGAACAGACTTTGTATTCTGTCAGTTTTATAGGCAAAATAGCAAAAATAGAAAGGTGTGTTCTTCCCCAGACGCGAGTAATAATAATAAAGAGAGGAGTATAAAAAATCCAAAGTAATTTCTCACCTTTAGTGTGTGAACCCTTCCTCTGAAGAACAAAAATAAAGAAGAGCGTGGAAAATCTCTCTCACGGTTTTTAATTATGTTTTCTGCATCAGGAATACCTGCAAATAAACACGGAAAGAATGAAATAAAAATATAAAAGCTTTTATTAAAAGACAATTGGAAATATAAATATATTTTATTACATCACTAGTAAAAATGTTGGATTCTTGGTGACATTACTACAGCCACAATTAATGATATTGTTTTATTGTAAAAAGTATGAAATTTATTGGTTTCATTGTTTATCTTATAGTAATGGAAAATTGCCTTAAGTGGTTGAAGCAATTTTTCAGAAGTTTTTAAACTATATTTCCAAAGAGTTCTATGAATCTGGAAGCAAAACAGGGATTTTTTTGGTCCAAGCAAAAACTAACATCCATAAATTTTTTAAAGTACGGAAGCTTAAAAAGGAAAAAAAAAAAAAAAAGTTGTATTTTCTTTTTCTCGATGACTCATTTAGTGGTGATATTTATTTCTTTTCGCAATAAAAACATATACTAAAATATATATTTTGTATGATTTATTCATACGTAAACAATCCTATAATTTTGTGGCCCTATTAAAACAAACAGTAATCAGGGCAGAATCATAACTTATTTTTCATTAGCTGTTCGGAAGTTACCTAGCAACAGTGACCTACTTCTGGTTAAAGTGTGTTTACCTTTTTCTCACTGACTAGAAACTCTATTCCATCCATATTGATTTTTTTTCCTTCACAATAAATACATTTATGTTAAAAGATCTAAATGTAACTGTTTAAGTAAACGGCAATTATTACCTTTTCCTCGTTAAATTCAAAACATATGGACGGCGTAAACTATTTTTTCAGTGGAAAAACTACCATCACACTAATAACAAAGTCTGCTGCTTTCATTTGTTCCGTAATTGACTTATATAACCGTAACACTAAACCTAACACTAACCCTAAATATTAACACTAACCACTAACACTAACTTATATCCTTTGTAGTTAAATTTAATAAAATACAGTTTTAAATGGTCATGTTTTAATCACCACTACCCACAACAGACTGGTTTAATCACTGTTGCTGGGTTTAGGTTATTCATGTGTTCTGACATTTATATATATCTATCTATGTATGTATCCGGACTTTGACTAGCCCTAATCGTTCATAGTAGAAATTGGAAATTTTGCACACACTTTCCTCAATGAAATGGGGAAAATGTTTGGTTTTTGAAAATCCCCCCACCCCCAAATAGGTTTTTAGTGTGGGGTTCAATTTACAATGCAAGTTTATGATAAATTGATCTCTTAGTTTATGTCCAGCAGCATTCTCTTTTTTTGTTGTTGAACATTTGGACTTTTTAGTGATCACTGCTCACCACCACTGTTTAATTTACGAGGTAAAAAGAAGCATATATGGGTGGCGGTAATTCATAATTTCCCTTAGAATTTTATATCCTTTGTAGTTAAATTTAATAAAATACAGTTTTAAATGGTCACGTATTCTGCTTTCATTTGTAAATGATATTTTTTGAAAAATAAATTCAAGTTTTTAAAAATGCGGATCAGTGAAAATTTCAAAATTTTGTGAAGAAAAAATGCTGTTCTGAGGTCCCCAGACAAACAGTGCAGCAAAATGAGAAACTATTTGAATTTAACACAGAAAAGGTAACAATCGCCAAGTAAATAATTTCTTATTTCCGGATTAAATATCAGTAGGCCCCATTTAGGCCTTCCACAGGAACTAGCGGGAAACTCCAAAGCGTGGAACTTTTAACTTAGTCAAAAATACATACTCAGAATTTACCTATGATGAATAAGGATGTTTTATTTAACCACTATTGTTTATGTATCCAGGGATATCACAGGTAGGATTTATTAAACAAATCTATCAAAACTTTCATTCACTCAATACATATATAGTGACACATCAAAATACTAAAAGTACATATAGAAATTAATTGGAAATTATTTATTTGCTATCAATCTTGGGTCGGAATAAAGTTGCAAAGATCTGCTCCTTGCATCGTTCTGTCTTTGAGTGTTGACTAAGAGAAGCTTATCAAAAGAAATAGAAAGACTTCAAAATTAACATTAATAATTTTTCCAAAAATAATTATATATGACTAACTGTTTATATGTATAATGTAAATGCATTGCTAATGATTTTACTATTGAAATACATAGAAAATCAAGAAAGGGATTGTCAGTGGTCAGGAATTAATGCAAGCGTTGCTGACAGAATAGGGCTATTATATGTATAATGTAAACGCATTGATTTTACTATTGAAATGCATTAAAAATCAGGAAGAAAGGGATTGTCAGTGGTCAAGAATTAATGCAAGCGTTGCTGACAGAATAGGGTTATATTTATAATATAAATGTGTTGCTAATGACTTAATTATTGAAATGCATTGAAAAACAGGAAGGGATTGTCAGTGGTCAGGAATTAATGCAAGTACAAATGATAGAATAGGACTATTATATGTAAAAATATATATAAAAAGTAATTATGCATGGATCCTCCCCAAAATTCAATCATTTCTTCCTTTTGGGATATTATGTGGACAGACATGAGTGTATACATGAATGTACGGGGGGAATAAAAATAAACATTTCTTTTTTTTTAAAAATGGGAAAATATCCCTGGATCCACCCCAAAATGTCATTGAAATTCATTGAGTACTTTAGGACCGACAGAAAGACGGACGTGGCCGAGTACATATACCCCACCAACATTGTTGGTAGTGGTAACAAGCGAGAATTGCTTCATTTTCCTTTTTTTGTTTGTTTATTTGTTTGTTTTTGTCCCCCCCTCCCTCCGCTTCAATTTGATCAAGGAAAACATATGCATAGAGGTGAAAACAGACGAACCTGACCTAGACTATCTAGAAGGCTTCAGTAATTATATTATAGACCGTTGGTGACCTAGTGAGTCACTTAATAGACAATATAGTTACGGGAGATAAAGTTTGCACGTGTCTTGAGAGAAATCTAGTAAGTTTAATGATACATATGATGAGTTATGGAAAATTCACTACCTAACAATTCGCCACCTAACAATTCATAGCCATGGGTTATGGAAAATTCAACCCCCAGTGTAATAATCTTTGTGTTAATAATAAAAGAAAGATTGCAGAAAATTATCAACTAAAAATTATTTCTGTAGACAATATAAAACGGTCATAACCAGGTTTGAAAACTTGTTTACATTTGCAAAATAAATGTTTTTCTATTATCGTATATTCGACTCAGTAAGTTCTTAACAGTAATGGTTATATTAAAACGAATTTTAACCCATTTTATGTCTTTTATAAGAAATAAAAATAAACAAACATTAGCTATAAAAAGTTTTTGAAATGATGTATAAAACACTAAGTAGGTGGTGAACTCGACGAATACCACATATGATAACCCTGTTCTGTCAGTAATGGTTACATTAATTCCTGACCACTGAAAATCCCTTCCTGATTTTCAAGTATTTTTATAGCAAAATCATTAGCAATGATTTTCAATGCACAAATTACAGACTTGCTAAAACAAAATTTATTTCAAAAATTACAAAACTTGGTGCTCAATTATTTTACAGTCAGAAATATTTAGTTTGCTTTAGTCCTTTTGTAGTACTAACAAAGTAAAGGTGTTAGTAGGTGGAGTAGCATTAAAGTCAGTGGGCAATGATAAGAAATGTTCCTTAACTTTGACTGAAGCACATTTCTTTTTCTTCCACTATGAACTACTCTGCCAACTGTTGATCAGCCTTGGTACTAAATAGAATGGTGGGATAGAATATAAACCTATCTGCTCCTATATAGATGTAGATCAAAAGGTGGTATTAAAAATGACCCGCCACGCAGATACCAACAAATTTAACTCAAGCTGCTTCAAAGAGTTAACTCTTAAATTCATAAACCGCTTGTAATTGACTGTGCAACTCTTCAATGAATAGAATAAAAAATAATTGAACACTTCTGTGAATTGAATAAAAACGTTTTTTAAATCCACCTAATGATCAAAGGGGGATAATTTAATAAGTTATTTCACTTGATAATGACAATTTTTTTATGAATTTAAGAGTTAAGGCAAAATGTCATCTGGCTTAGTACTTACAAAACATGATAAACACAAAGTTTATAAAGACATGAAAGAAAAGAAAGAAAAGAAAGAAAAGAAAGAAAAGAAAGAAAAGAAAGAAAAGCAGAAAGAAAAGAAAGAAAAGCAGAAAAGAAGAAAGAAAAGAAGAAAAGAAGAAAGAAAAGAAGAAAGAAACAGAAGAGAGAAAAGGTTGGAAAGTAGCAATAATGAGGAAATCATTAAAAGGGCAGACCAGCTTAAAGGAAAGGTCAAGGGTCAACAGTGGTAACCTTGTCGATGGTAAATACTAAGTTCATGACATCATAATTCTCCTTAAGTTGTCGGTCTTTTTTTAGACTACTTATACTACTTATACTACAATTCACGTTGGACACACCAGTTCTCATAAGAATACAGAAGTTAAGCAACATCGAGCCTGGTCAGTACCTAGATGGGTAACCATCTGGAAATAACAGGTGTCGTGAGCTGAGGGTCATACAGAGATCTCCTGGCCCTGCCTAGACGTCATGGGTCAGCATGGCAGGGTAAGGCCCAACACATTCCCATGTCTTATGACCTGGGGATTCACGATATCCAAAAATGATACATCCAACCAAGGACCAAGTCTGGAACAGCAGAGAAGACTGAACATCCGGACTTCGAAGACGTCCCAGTGAGTGACACGCATAAGGGCACACCAAGATGCATCAATAGGTGGGGACCAACCAACTTGGAAAGGATAGGGGCCCTACCAATTTCACCCCATAGTCAGACACTGTATATAACCAGTGTCATCCTCTCTCAAAAGATATGGAACCTGAAGAAGAGGACTCCTCCTTGTGCCACATTATGGTTTCAGTAGCAAGTAAGTTTTTATAGGGGTGTAGTTGCTAGTGCTACGCTCAAGATGGATTTCCTTACAAGGCTAAAGAGCTTCAACTGCCTTGCTATTTACCCACAGTGGGGGGAAAAGGTTGATTCATGCCTTTTCCAAGGGCATTAATGCAAAGTCCGAATTTTCAAAGAATAAACATGAATCCTGTCGGCAAAAAGGGACCAATTTAACATTAACTTACATTGTAAATTGGACCCTCCACTAAAAACCTATTTGGGGGGGGGGATTTTCAAAAGACATTTTCTAGACATAATAAGGAGTAAATGTTTAAATTTTCAGCCCTCTAACTCCATTGGTGCAGCTCGTACACACGACACGTACATAGCCAGCCAGACCCACTTAAAAAGTGAAGAAACATATGTTGATGTTGACAGTTTCTAAAAAGTATGGCTGATCACATGGTGAGGGAGGTAAGGACATGGCAACCACTATGGAACAAAATTAAAATAGACAGGTCTGGTTAGTCACTCAATAAAAACCGTCACATAACCAACGTCTTTTGGCAGCATGCCGTATTTGGCATGATCAATTAAAAAATTGGAAAATGGGGTGATCAATGAATAAGTTACTTCTCTCACTTTTTGTTGGTTAGTGGTCACTAAAAAAGTTTGAATTTTCAAAAAAAACAAGCGGACACAAACTAGTGATCAATTTAGCATAAACTTACATTGCAAATTGAACCGCCCACTAAAATTGTGAAGTGTGAATTAAAAAAAAAAAAAAAAGAAAAAAGTTTTGGCTAGACATAATAAGGAGTAAATGTTGAAATTGTCAGCCCTTGGTCTGTACGCACGATACATACATAGCCAGCCAGGAAGACCAACTTGAAAACTGATAGAAACCTATGTTGACAGTTTTGGTTGACAGTTTCTAACATAGAATAACATTGGATAATCAGACTTTTGAAAGAAGCAACACACGTTATGCTCAAATCATCCAATCAGTAGGCCCAGCATAGATATTAATAACATATGAGAGCCACTGGTTAAAAGAGAACAGAAGGTGAATTTGAAGTTCAAAAAACCACTACCTAAGTGTTGTTTAAATGTGGCCTAAAAATGGGATTGATGCTGAAATTTGTCTGGTTAGCCAGAAGGTCATGAGTTCAACACATGGGTAAGACATGCAGAAGCCTTGTGGGAGGAAATCTAGGAGGTTTTGGAGGACAGCCCCAACAACTCACAAATAGACACCAGACAGGATGTGTATGAGTGGGAAAACACATGCCTCCTCAGAGCAAGATTTGACATTTCAAAATACAACAGACATCTGAGGAAGACCAGAGGGTACAGCAGATAACATATAATGAACAAAGCTGTAAAACATTTTAAATAACAAAAGGAATTGAATAACATAACATTTAATGGAAATTATGAATGTAATTAGTGTGCAGAAAAAATTAAATTAAATAAGTCAAGTGACAAAGAAAAATATTGAGCCAGGGGTCAACAAAAGTATTACTGTGGGTCAGTAAGCTTGTCGAGTAGCCAGACCTTTCAACACCCTGGGGTCTATGCGCTCGTCAGACTTAAATATTTAAATCTCTCTACATACATATACAGCTAGATTTAAAATTATATCCGCTATCGAAGACAGCAACATTATAATTAACTTTAGTTTTTTTAAACAATTTATTATGTAGTGGTCATAAATTCAGTACTACTACCGAGGCACATTATCTGGTTGTCAGACTAAAGCCTTTTTTTAATTAATAAGTGGTTAGTGAAAAAAAGGGGTTTAGTAGCATGTATTACACTAATTTTAATTATGGACTGTTCCAAAAATATATGATATTTTAGTAAAAACCACATTAGTAGTGCAAATGTCCCTTATTTTGACAATAAAATTTAATATAGTCAATATTTTATGCTCCCTCCTTTTGCGAGTAATGTTGCTTCAATCCTTTCAGGCATTGACTCATATAAAGAATGTATGTATTCAGGTGTTATTGTATTTTCCCCCAGGTAGACTGAATCGCTGCTATTAAAACGTCTCGAGACATCTTTTTATTTTTCAATTCTTTACCTAAATCATTCTTGATTGTCCTCCAAATGTGTTCTATTATATTTAAATCGGGAGAGTTTACTGGCCAGTTTAGAATGCGGAATCGCTTGCTGGAAAACCAATTTGAAACGGAATGTGCAACATGACAGGGGGCATTATCTTGCTGAAAAATCCGATTTATTGAGTTCAGTAGCAAGTGTTTGAACGGCCACAGTTTACTCTCTAAAACCTCTAAGTAAGTCATTGAATTCATCCAACCTTCAATGATATGTAGGTTACTCTTGCTTTCTGGTGATATGCAACCCCATACCACAATTGACAGAGGAAATTTTACTGTGTGTCTTGATGCAAAGTTTGCAAATCTTTCAGATTTTTTTCCTCCAAATGTTATGGTTTCCACTGCTGGGAGCATATTGGATGTTGCATTCATCACTGAAAATTACTTTTCTCCAATCCTTTAGAGTCCACAAGTTGTATTTCTTACAAAAATCTAATCTGGCTTGTATATGTTTTTTTTAGTAAGGAGAGGCTTCTTAACCTTACAAGCACTTACCAGTCCAGATTCTTTTAGTTTTCATCTAATAGTCGACTTGCTGCATTGTATATTCCACTTCCGTTTCAAAATGGACAAAGAGGTGTGTCTTTTTTGTAAATATTTAGCAGGTTTTGGTCTTGTCTAGGAGTTCTCAAGCATGGATGCCCAGTGAGCCTTTTAGGTACAAATGTTGCTTCATCCTTTATTCTTTTCAGAACTTTTGAGACACAAGATTGACCAATCTTCATTTGTGCTGCTATTTCATGCTAAGTTTGACACCATTTCCTTTTCGGTGGCAGTCAAGCACTTGGCACCAGAGTGTTGGCCCATATTTACTAAGAGAAATATATTACCAGAAAAACAGCCAATAATTATAATATATCTTAGACTAACTGGATGAGTCGAAAAATTGTCCTTTAATCAAAGAAACAACACAATAAATTGAATACTTTGAATACTTTAAAAAAGGCTCTAGTCTGACAACCAGATAATGTACCTAAGTAGTAGTACTGAATTATGACCACTACATAATAAATTGTTTAAAAAGAATTAAAGTTAATTATAATATTGCTGTCTTCTATAATGGATAGGAGATAATTTTGAATCGAGCTGTATATAAACAGACACCAGAGGAGGCCGAGAGTACAGTGGCTGAACCTTTTTGATAAAAAACAACAAAAGACAAGGAAATTTGTCCGAATAAAACAACATACAAGAGTTACAACACTTCATCTAGAAACATTCAGACAAAAATCTGTTATATTTATTTTACAGCAGCAAGTACTCAGATAAACAAGACATTAGCAAACTAGAAAAAGAAAATCACTTTTGAAAATTCTTATCAGTACTGATTTTTAAAATTTAAAAATTTTTTGTGATTCAATTTTCTTAATTATATTTGAAGGCAATATAAAGACAAATAACAAATAAAGAATCATTTAGATAAATACTAATTTTTATTTAAAAATAAAAATTTGACTTACAAGTACCGCCAGGGACACGCAGGTCTCAAATTAATCAACAAAACATGTGGTCCTTAAAAGTACTGTTAGTACATAAAGGGTTAAAGGGAATAACAGATATATTTAACTCTTAGATTCATAACCGCTTGAAACCGTTTGTACTTGACAGTGGAACTCTTCAATGAATAGCATAAAAGATAATGGAATTCTGAATTGAATTTTAAATAAATAATAAAGATTTGCCAAATAGTCAAAGGGAGATGATTTTAATCAGGAGTTATTTCGCTTAAAATTGATGTTCTATTTTCTTTGTATAAATTTAAGAGTTAATCTATGATATTTACTAAAACTGTTTAACTTAAAATTAGTTATTTACCCTACTTTGCCACTAGAGATCTTACAAATGTGACACAGAAGAACAGAAAAATCAATGTATTTCTTGCTGCTAAACAAAATTGATCAACATAAAAAGCTTGCATTAGTTGAGCTGCACACAATTGCCTCAAATTTTTTCTATGACACTAACCATTTTAATGAAAACTAATTAAAACAAGCCTAGCTACTGCACGGTCAAACGCCACTCCTACTTCTATTCTGACTGATAATGATTACAGCAACTTTTGTATTGTGTATATATATATATAAATTTGTAGATATGAATGACTTGGTTGTGATTTCAAATCACAGTAGGGAAATATTAATTTTATTTATTGGTCGGTTTAATGTGACAGGACAGACAAACAGTGAAGAGTTTTCTCCCCTAAATGAATGGAGAATGGCCTATAGAAACTAGGGTGTATAATAAATCAAATCTTTTTGCAGATATATTCATAGTGTTTCAAAAAGGATGCAAAGTTCCATTTGTGCATCCAGTACGTGCGACACAGCCAGCCTGACCAACTTAATAATTGAAGAAACCTATGTTGTCAGTTTTGGTTGACATTTAGTTCAAGACTGTTACATCATAAGGCATCAGGAAATTGTTAAATGTTACAGATGAAGCCAAGTTATAAATTCTTACATGTCAACAACCAAGATCAAGTATTTCTTGATATTTTCACCAAAAGAAACCAATAAATTCCTGAGGCAGGTGACAAAAATGACAGCTTAGTAGAAAGTATCAAACTAAAGATACACATTAGAAACCTCTTAAATATTGGGCCAGTAAAATGTCAGTTATTACATTGTGACCAGAATAGCTAAGTGAGAGACAAGTGGAAATGTTCAGTGGAAAACAAGGGAGACAATTTGGGCAAAAGTTAGTGGTTAAAATTGTGCATTTCAAGACATGAAGAATATGTTTCCAAGTCAATGTTTGCTCATTTGACAAGGAGTTGGTGACCTTTGACAATTTAGGATAAACCTATTCTTTCCCCCATTAAATACAAGGTGGTTGTTATTGTTATTGTTATTGTTATTGTTATTGTAGTAATAGTAGTAAATGACCGAAGAGCCAATGAAAAATAAGTTACGATTCACGCTTGATTACTGTTTGTTTATGTTTTAACGGGACCCCTAGTCAGCAAGAAAAAGAATATGCTACTTAATCTTTTTTTTCCTCTAAAGACTTCCATACTTTTTCCTCTTTAAAGACTTCCATACTTTTTCCTCTTTAAAGACTTCCATGCTTTAAAATTATGGACATAAGTTTTTAGGCAGATCAAAAAGATTCCTTTTGTTTACAGATTCATGCTACGTTTTTGGAATATAGTTTAATATCTTCCCCATAGAACCCTTTTTTTT
>VCCN01001356.1:1214173-1227255 GCA_006491835.1 Architeuthis dux | reverse complement strand
CAACTTGAAAACTGAAGAAACCTATGTTGATAGTTTCTAATAGGCAGCCTAAGCTGGCATTCAAACAATACCTAACCAAAGTAAGCTTTGTTATATAAGTGTATGTGTATCTGTACATTGTGTGTGTTTCTTTTTTGACATTCTACCTGATACTGTAAGAATCGTCTTCCGTATCTGTTATTAGCACCTGAGCCTTTTAACATTCCCCCACCCCCAGTCAACCTTGGTGCTACCTGGTGCTGAATGCAGAGTAAGTATTTAACGTAACTGCTTCTCACGAACTGGCCTATTGATTTTTCTTTTATCCTCGTCATTTTGCCCAGGAAAAGACGGGGAGCAGTAGTAAAGCCCTCCTACGATTATGTAATGGCACCACAATGACTAAAACAAAACATGCCTATGTGGAAGAGAATTATCTCTTAGCTTTATTCACAACACTACCTGTCTTAGTCAATGAACAAAAGAAACATTATCAGTATAATTAGAAGCATCTACAAATTATATAAGTACTAAAAGCTAACAGAAATACAAGAAACATTTAATGAACCAAAAATAGATTTTGTTACAAAAATTGTTTCTCTTTTATTAATATTGGATGCAGTATTGTAACATATATGTCAGTTTCTAAAAATGATTGTTTTTAGACAAGAAACTATCAGGGTGTTAGTCGTTTAATGACTAATTCCCAATAGAAACCTAATTACAATTGCCCAGTTAAGCTGAGCTCTGTTTCAATCATTTTGGCCATTTTGGGGATGTGTTTTTGACCATTTTTAGTGTCTTTTTGGGCCACTTTTGGCATTTTTTTTTTAATATAAAAATGTGGATCTCAGAAAACTGGGGAAATCAAATATATATATATATATATATATATCAAAAGTACACACACACATACCATAAAATAAGAAAACTGGGTACAATAGAAAATTTATTTTATCACAAACTAAATTATTTTGAATTAGCCTATAATTAACATGCTAATTGAATTTGGAGGTCTTGTACACCTTGGGTGGGCCCACACACACTCCCAGCAGACCCATATGCTATTATTAATTTTAGTCAAATATTCACGCACACTCCCAGGTAGAGTTAAGCATTATAGTGACATAGTAAATAGAACCCCACCCCCACTCACCCCTCCTAAAAGCTTAAAAAATGAATTGTTCTCAAAACTGACAATTTACCAGAGGAAACAAAGGTCTTATTGATTGAAAACAAACAATTATTTTCGAAAATAGTTTTTTCTCATATGACACAAATATTTGCTCATGCATCTCCTCGGGAGTGTGTACAGGCCTGCCCAGGGTTTGTGAGACTCGATATAAAAAACGTATTGAAATATCATCCAAAACGCTCATTTAAACCATCTTTTGGCTCAGCGGTTTGTGTTGTGTAAGAAGAAATCAAACCAAGAATATATTCTTCACTCTGTTGTCAAATTAGAAATGTGTTCCCCAGGCAATGCCAGGAATCCCTGCTAGTATTTTAATGAAGTAAAAAATATCTTGAGATATTTAAAAACATACATGGGTATAATAAAACAGAATCAGCAGAAAATATTAAAACGATACTTTTAAAAAAGTAAATATTAAATTAAAAATTATGTAATGAAAGTGTTAAAATTCATTAAAATATTATTGAACACTGTATATATTTATCATTTAGAAGTATTTTGGAAGACAAATATCTCAAAGGAGATAACTTTTTTTTCTTCAATTTTTGGTAAAATTTGAGGTAAATAAGTTGTTTTCCTTACATTTGTCTTAATAAAAATTAGAAATTACCACAAATGACCTACGAGGTCAACCACACGTAGCCAATGACCTTTGCTGTGAATGTATACCTATGCCAGGTGCAAAACCTACATACATACATACTTCCGGTTACATTGACTAAAAAGTCAGGGTCCAGTTTAGCATTGTAATTACATTGTAAATAGAATCCCACTGTAAAACATTTTTAAAATCATACAGCCTATGTCGTCCACCATGAAAAGATGTACCGCTATGCAGAATTTCAACTCCCTATATGCAACATTGTGGCTTAGAAAGTAGAACAGACAGACACTAAGTTATATATATACATATACATACTGGAGGTTGTAATGTGTTTGGTAAAATATCTACTCATGTTTCTGTGGAGTTCAAATGGTTCCTCCAAATCCTCCTGCTTACCTTAAGACAATACTTTACTACTTCAAATCTGCTAATAGTGTACCATAAAACGGGGTTATTTGAACCTCCCAGGCAACTTGGGCCAATAAGCTTTGAAGAAAACTAGCAACGTATCTTCTGTATGTATTGCATTTCTGTAACAACTGCTGCATATTTATAGCACAGGGTTGAAATATGCTTTTATGATGTCTGGAGCCTAGATTTTAGGTAGCCTGAGCTTATTAAATCATTTTCTAATAAACTGCCAATTTTAAGAGTTGTTTTTAAAATTCGAAATGGGGTCCCTCCTGGACTACCCAAATGTGTGTTATGGAAAATGTTATTACAAGATGCAGAGTTATGCATGAACTGTGTAGATCTGTTAATAAAACACAATTCTGATGTAGTGTTTGACCAAAATTCCAAGAAATATATTGCTATGCCAATTCTTTTTTTTAGAGAATTGTGGTAACTTGGACCGCCATGTTACTTGGACCAGAACTTTTCCTCTCATTTTTCACCTGAGGTGTTAAGATTGTGCACAAAATATAATGTCAAGTTCATACGACTTCGCCTAAACTCTGCAGATAAAATACAACCTCTTGATGTTGCATTTTTACACCCATTGAAAGTGAGTTGGCGAAAAGTTTTAACAGGATGGAAACTTGTCCATCCAAAGAAAGGGTCAGTACCAAAATTTTACAAATCCTACAAATCTCAAGATGGACAATCTTGTAAGTGGTTTTGTAAAATATGGAATACATCCCCAGGATCAAAATCTCAAGACGGACAATCTTGTAAGTGGTTTTGTAAAATGTGGAATACTTCCCCTGGATCGAAATCTCAAAATGGACAATCTTGTAAGTGGTTTTGTAATATGTGAATACATCCCCAGGATCGAAATCCAGTTCTATCAAGATTACCAAATGTCAACAATCTTCAAGAAGTCAGTCAACATGTAGATAGATGATAGCCTGATTGATATGCTGAAGTCTGTCTCTGGAAGGGACTCTGTTACAAGGAAACGAGGGAGGAAAGTAAGAGTTACACCTACAAGGCCATTTCGATATCGAGTAAAAGATCTGGCGATGAAAGCTCAATAGCTTCAATGTCTGACAGTGATGTGACACGAGTGAAGTGGATGGAGAATCTGAAAACATAGTTATAACTGAAAGTGAATGCATAATGTTCCTAATGCATTAGCTTTTTTCTCCAGGCCCCTGGGTGGCGGTAAAATAGAACGTTGCTACCTCTTCAAAAAAAAGAAAAAAAGTTGTTGATCACTATTTTGTTGGCCAAATAACTAAAGTAATTTCGAATGCAGTTTTAGAAATTTCTTTTATGCGACCTGAGTATTCACAAGATTGTAATCAATATAAATGGCCCTCTAAGGAAGACACAGACAACTGTGACTTTGTAAATATAGTGTAACTTTTGCCAAACCCAACTATGACTCACAGAGGTGCATATGTTTTTGAATAGTTTATTAACTTATTGATTTATGCAAGTAACATTTTGTTCTTTTCAGGAACAATTGAATTTGTAATTCTAGAATTCTTAAGGTGTGTGTGTCAATAAGTCAAATACTGATAAATCACTTCCCACAACATTTTATCTCTTCTAAATAAAATCATTTGATTATTCAGTTCTTGTGTTTTTCAAGTGTTATAAAATATTATGTGTTTTGTTCTGAGCTTCAAGTACATGAAAATTGAAAGTGCTGTTCCATTAGAGCTAATATGTTTATACAGGGTATATATATTTCATAGGTGTTCAAAAATGTATCTTCAAAACCTTATAGAAGTTCAATCTTGGACAAATCATTGAAATGTCTGTAGTGGTCCAAGTTACCACAACCAGTGGTTACTTGGACCACTGGTGTTTTTTTATAAAGTACAACTAAGAAAAGATGCTTTAATTACTGAAGTTATATTGTTGGAAAGAAGGGATTGTCTTAGTTCTTTAGAGACTACTAAACATTTCTTATAACAGAGGGGAAATTACAATGTTACAAATTTAAAAAGAGGCCCAAGTAACCCCATTTTACAGTAGGTTTTATTATTAAAAAGTGACTTTAAGTGGAAGAGTCCTTTGTTTCAAATGATGGGTAGGCGATATTATCAGCAAAATTGTTATCGTTAAGTGGAAGAATCCATTGATATGGACACAAACAAAAAGTCACACTGTTCATTAAATAGATAGATACTTATATAAGTATCAGTAGAATTATAAATGTGAACAAAATATATCAGTATAATTATAAGTACAAATTATATACATAGGTCATTCCAGAGAAGAACCAACCATTTTGGATATCTCGAGAACTGGTTGCGCAGCCTTGATGTAACTTGGCAACTAATCTGAGAGGAACTTACTGCACATGCATGAACAGACTCTCCTGTTGGGTTACTCAGTCGGAAGTGAGGCACCATTGAGTGAGCTTGTGTACTGTGTGAATGTCGCATTCACAATGACCGAGCAAATAGATCAGCCTGTCCAGTCTTCATGTCTTGCAAGGAGGTTTTTTTAGCAAAACGTTGCATCACCAAGGTCTATCAGCCCCTCACCTCTTACAGTCCAGATTTATTTACACATACGGAAAAACTCTGCAACTTTATAAGTTTTATAAGGGTCTGGCAGAATAAAAATTAATAATCTTAAAATTATAATTATAATCTGTCTTTCCAAAGGCTCTTATGACTAGGCCAGTGTTCCACCAGAGCGACATACACTCGTAGGACTTTGGCAACCTATTTCTCCTTGCCTTAGAAATCATATGGTCAAATCATAAAATAATCCAGGCTACAGTTTTGAATTTCAGAATTATTTCAATTCTGGGTTGGTCAATAGCAGAGGTCTCGAAAGTGGTCAATATCAGCATCTGGGGGTCAATGGGACTACCTAAGGGATTGATAAACGCCCGAGGGTCAAAAAGGGATCAATTGAACTTTATCTATTTTCTGGTGATCTACGACTAATATAACTTAATTTTTAGGCTCCAGGCTCGTAATAAAAAACAAGGATTTTATACAGATTAACCAGCTCATCTCTGTTGCTTCTCGTGTTGCACAGCATATGAGGCAATGATTTTTTTGTCTACATTTCTCAAACGATCCATGAAAACCAAATCATTGTTTCTGTAGTAGTCATGGGTTTTTATGGGCCATGTGCTAGCCCGATAACCAAGATAGACTGCTTTACAGTACTAAAGGGCTCCAACTGCCCTGCTATTTACCCATAGCTGGGGGGAGAAGAGATGGATTCATGCCTTTCTGAAGGGTATTAGTGCAAAGCAAATGCAAACTGTCCCAGCTGGAAAAGGCAATAGGACACCACTCCACTATCCAACCCAAGAACAATCATGGAAAGTACAGTTTACAATGGCGTGATGAGGGTCAGCTCCTTTGGACAACAACGTATGGCAGTGGTAGTCTGACCGCCATCAGTCCGCAACAAGAAAGACTAACATTCCAAGGGAAATTATGAATCACCGTTATCCATATATGCTGTGTTGGGGATGATCAATTACAAAGTTGGAAAAGGGAGTGATCAATGAATAAGTTACTTCTCTTGCTTTTTGTTGGGCTGTGATCACAAACAAGGTCTGAATTTTTAACAAACAACAACCGTGATTGCAACCGGATACAAACTAAGGGCCCAATTTAGCATAAACTTACATTACATATTAAACCCCCTCTAAAAACTGGGGGGGGGGGGGATTTTTTTAAAAAACAAACAATTTTCCCTATGCATTGAGGGGAGTGTGTGTGTGTGCAAAATTGCAAGTTTCTACTATGAACGGTTAGGTAGATACATATAAATGTCAGAACACATGAATAACCTAAACCCAGCAACAGTTTTTAAACCAGTGTTGTGGGTAGCAGTGATTAAAAAAGGGGGTTGTAAAGGGACAAGACTTGCTGAGAGCAACAAAGAAAGGAAGCTGTGGCAAGCCTTGAATGCCAACGCCCTGAAGCTCCAACCGCTCTGCTATTTATCCATAGCTGGGGGGGAGAAGAGATGGATTCATGCCTTTCCCAAGGGAATTAGGGCAAAGTGAAAGCAAACTGTTTGAACTCTTCATGCCATTAACTGTTAGGCCACACTTACCTCCAGATTAACAAGTAAACATCAAAAGTGTGTTTCTTATCCCAAATCTCATAAAAGTAATCCAATTTTTTATGGTAGGTCATAAAGACCAAAATAGAATGCAAAATAAAAAAAAAAGCATTCATGTTGTTAATTGATTTTTTAATTGCTGTGTTGCCACCAATCAGCAATGTTTCTGAAGGGATGTGTCACTCTGGAAACATCCGTAAAAATTCAATCTGCTCTAGACTGGCATGACGTATCGGAATCAAAAAGCATTGTAGGCGTGAATTGAACATCTGCATTTTTCTCTCATTAGCCGAATCATGAGAGGTGCGGGGTGGCCGAGCAGGTAACAGCAAGGAGAATGGACTCAGCGGGCCAAGTTCAAACTCTGGCAGAGACGAGTTATGTTCACTTTGCACTTGGGAAAGGCATGAATCCAAACCCCCAACTATGGGTAAAATAGCACAGGGTGAGTGATGCCACTTCGGGTGCTTGTCACCTCTAAGTCTTTTTTCACATATTGCAAACCAGGGCCGAGTAAGTAGTAATGTAATACAGTATTGCCTATAAATTACACCCCTACCATTTTTTAATAAAAAGTTAATTTTCTTCTAAACCAAACATACCAGGATTTTATTATTTCTAGTGGACTATTATACAATCAATACAGATATTATTAGGTATTATTTATTACCAAAATCTACAGCATTGAAACTGTTGCCAAAAATATAAATATAGTACAGTCCAAAAATAAGTACACACCACAAAAGCATTTTATTTCATTCTATATAGTAAGTATATTTTCACACCAAACTTAATAAATTTGAATATAAATAGAGCATGCAATGTTTAATTAGTTCTTATAAAGACAGTTTTCAGTGTACAGAAATGGCTCCACGTGGAAAAGAACTCTCTCCTGACTTGAAGGAATGTATTATTAATTTGCACAAACAGAACGACTACCCAAAAACTAGACTGATGTTAAGCAAAAATACTGTTGCCAAAATTATGCAAAACTACAAGAAAAATGGAAAAGTCGGAGGTGTACAGAAGTGGCCAGGTCGTCCATGCAAGCTGAACCCAAGGTCTATTCGGCAAGGTAAAATCTTGGATTGTTTGGTTTAGAAGAAAATTAACTTTTTATAAAGTATTGGTAGGGGAGAACTTATTTATGGGCTTCTATTCCGACTGAAGACGATTACTGCAACTTTTGTATTTATTATATTTAATAAATAAATTCATAGAAATATAAGACTTGTCAGTTTAGCTCAGTTGGTAAGAGAGCTGTATCACAGTAGGGAAATATTAATTTTATATATCGGTTTAGTTTAACAGGACGTGATAGACAAGCAGTGAAGAGTTTACTCCCCAGAATTAGGTGAGGATTGGTTCTTGTTCTTGATCTTGTAGTTCTTGTTATGGGGGACAATTAAGTCAACTCGAACTTGGACTGGAGTTTGACAATATTCAATGGTATGTTTAAAAGATTCATGTGTAACTCATTTGTTTTCCTGGTTGTTTAGAATTTAAGCATATAACAGAGTTAAAATGAAAATGAAAGTTTAAATATAAGCAAACAATTTAAATTTGCAAAACTTCTCATATAATTAACATAGCTTATTACAGTTAAACTGGAGGTGCGGAATGGCATAATGGTTACCAGCACAGAAAACGGAATCATCAAACTGAGTTTTGCCCAAGGCTGCTTATGTTCACTTCAGACTAATGCCCTTGGGAAAAGAATGAATCCAGTTATCTCCACAGCTATGGGTAAATATTAGGGAAGTTGGCGGCCTTTATCCCTGTAGTCCATGAGCCAAGACCACCTTATGTTTTTGGGTGCCCAAGGTTTGATTGGTGGCCTAAAGTATGGGGAATCCAAATATGTAAGTCTTACAAGTGTCAGGCTGTGCATTTTGTGTGAAAATTGCAGCATTTTATCAAATATATGTGGAAAAATCAGTATAAAAAAAAAAAACGAAAAAAAATGAAAAATTATCTCTCAATCAAAAGATAATTACTGGATCCTTGCCAATTAATCACCTCTTCCTCATCACGTGCCTTGTCCTTCCATGAAATTTCATTAAAATTCATTGAGAACTTTAGGAGATATCATATGGATAGACAGGGGTGAATACGGAAATGTATGGAAAAAAACCCCACAAAAATCTCTCAATCAAGAACACATTCTTGGATTACCTTTCCACAAAATTTCATTGAAATTCATTGAGAACCTTTGGAGATATTGTATGGACAGACAGGAGCGAAGACAGAAAAATATCTCTGAATCAGAATCAAATTCCTGGATTCTTGGTGGAGGTACGAGGGATGTCCGAAAAGTAAGGTACAAACATTGACTAATCCAACAGGTTTATTACTATACAAATAAAATATTGTGCATATGTTTTATTTGTATAGTAAAAGTGTGTACCTTACTTTTCGGACATCCGTCGTATATACATATTCATATCGTTAGAAAGGAAATTTCATCAGCTTTATTGTAAGGCAGTCCGACTTAAGCCCGAGTAACAGGAGGGTTGGGCATGGGGCTAGCAACTCCACCCGGTAAAGCTTACTTGCTACAGAAAGTGTGGCAGCAATTGTCTGCTGACATGGTTGTAGCCCTATGCTCCACAAGGAGTCTACAAGAATAAACATAACAGCTTCCACAATCTTATTTATGAAAAGCTAAACTTTAATATTAAGCATTGCTACCCACAACACTGGTTTATTGCTGGGTTTAGGTTATTCATGTGTACATTTATATGTATCTATATATCTAGACTTCACCCAGCCCTAACCATTCATAGTAGAAATTTGAAATTTTTTTACACACACACACACACACACACACACACACACACACGGAAAATAGTTTTATTTGTTTTTTTGAAAATTCCCCCCTCTAAATAGGTTTTTAGAGGGGGGGGGTCAATATGCAATGTAAGTTTATGCTAAATTGGTCATTAGTTTGTGCCCACTTGTTTTTTTGAAAATTCAGACCTTTTTTTTAGTGATCACAGCCCAACAAAAGGCAAGAGAAGTAACTTATTCATTAATCACCCCCTTTTCCCAACATTTTAATTGATCACCCCCCAACACAGCATATATGGGTGCGGTGATTCATAATTTTCCTTGGAATGCTAGTCTACTTATATAATACACCACATGATGCTGCAAATGAGGGAGAACTTCCCAACCAAGCTCTAAAGATTTTTTCCTGCACATTAAAGAAACATACGGCCTAGCATTATCCTAATGCAGTGATGGCAAACCTTTTAGTACGGCAGGTCAAAATTTAAATCTTTTGACTAATCTTGTTATTGGAGTGTCACTTACATATATAGATATATTTTAGTTTTAGGCAAATGCTTATAGACAAGCGGCCTATTTTTCTAAACATTTACAAAACTAGTAGTTTAATAAAAAATATAACTTGAAATTTCAAGATATACTTATAAAACTAGGATAATAAAATGAAATTTAAAAAGTTATTTTTTCTAAAGTCTTTTGTGTTTCACTGATGTGTGTGTGTGTCATAGGTTCGATATCACTGGTCTATATTTGCTGTCTGTAACATTTGTCAAAGGGGATAACTATTAAATGCTAATTATAGAGTAATCTCCCTTATTTATTTACATTTTTTTTTGCGAATGCATAAAAAAATCCGGGTTCATTCAGGTTGAACATAAAACAAGAAAATGCAGAACATGATGTTTTTGATATTTTTTCAAGAACAGTGCAATTGAAAAATTATTTAAATACTGCCGTCATTTTTTGACAGAATGGGTAAACTAGTTCTTACATTAAGTATAATCTGTTATTGTTCGATAGCTATAAGGCTAGGAATAGTACAATAGAGAGCAACTCGGCATATAAAATATGGAATCCCTTGTGTTATATGAGTTGCTATAAATGGCTTGGTCTGATCAGTTTTTTTGCCACTATTTCTTTGCTATGGAGACTCAAGACAACTTGAGTTAAAATTCAAAGATTCTACAAGAAAATATATTTGTAACAAAGAATCTACAATACAACAGGTTTTATAAGGAGTGGATTTTTCATGTCCATACATGAAATAATTTGTATTATTCTTAGTAAGATTTCTTGAAATTTTCCAGATAAAAATAGGGTGAAATCATCACTTAACACTTTCAAGACTTTTTTAAAAAGCCAAAGACATTAGTTTTTATTTAATGATTAACGAAAATTATTCTTTTATTAAATCAAAAATGTTCTATATTTTGAAAAACCAAAATCATGATGGGATACATTTGTTGCATTATATTTACCCTGGGCCAAATGAAAAACATGGAATTAGCAGATTACCTAACCAACAAGTCGTTCCTGTTCAGTCATGGAATGCAAACTAATTTCCGCATGGGTTTCATATTATAATGACATCATTTGGTTGTAAAAACATGAAAATTCTCATTTACTGTATTATTTTTTTGTAACACACATCCCAATATACTCCTAAAAAGGAATCTACATATATATCCAAGCAGTCATAGAAACCTCAAGATATATGTCTCAGGAGTCTTGAAAGGGTTAAAAGTATCTTTACTAGGTCTAACATGGAAGAAAAATGCATTTGAGAGTGTGTGCACTTACAGCAAATAAGCAGAGGACTTGTATCCTGCCAAGAGGGTGGTCGTAAAAACTTGTAATAATAAAGTCCTGGTCTCAACCAGACTTGAAACTTGCAAGGATCACTAAGCTGATGCATGCAACGGAAACCAGGACTGTCATCGGCCGTGTACTCAGAATGGGAGTTGTCTCTTAAAAGACGGAAAGCTTTACCTTACATTTAACTATTTTAAGAAACTCTGAAACTATAAACACATTGATAGATAAAAGATTACTTAACTTAGTAAATAAAAGTATAAATAGAAGAAAGAATTACTCTGTTACTGTCAAATTAAATCCAGGACCTGCTTTTATTAATAGAGGTAAAAAAATAACAAATCACCTCAAGCAATTTATAAAAAGGAATAGTGATGCACCGGAATATCAATCCGGTCAGATATCCAGCACCGGATTCACAAAAAAATTGGATATCTGAATCCACCAGAATCCAAAGTAAAAAAATTAAAATTCATGTCTGTTAAAAAATATTGGGTGGCTAAAATTTGAAACTGGGGGCAGTGATCATTTTTTGTGAATCCGGTGCCGGATATCCGACCAGATTGATATTCCAGTACATCACTAAAAAGGAATGGAGAGAAAGAGGGAGGAAAGTCCAACCCCTCGTCCAGCATTGTGAGAGGCTGGAAACTGACCGAGTAGGGAACGTGTTCCCAAAATGTACAGTTAATGAGGCACTGGTGAAGCTCCAAAAGGCCCAGCAGGCCAGAGGTGGATTATAATAAATTGCCCAAGTAGAATAAAAGAAGGAATAACGTAACTCAATTGGAAGAGTTAAAAAAAAAAAAAAAGAATTAGCATTCCAAGGGAAATTATGAATCACTGCCATGCATATATGCTGTGTTGGGGGTGATCAATTAAAAAGTTGTTTTTCAAAAAACAAGCAGGCACCAACTAGTGATCAATACAGCATAAGCTTACATTGAAAATTAAACCCCCACTAAAACCCTATTTTGGAGGGGAATTTTCAAAAAAAAAAAAAAAAAAAAAAATTTTCCCTACTCATTGAGGAGAGTGTGTGTGCAAAATTTCAAGTTTCTACTATGAACAGTGGGTGAAGTCTGGATACATAGATACATATAAATGTGTGAATAACCTAAATTCAGCAATAAACCAGTGTTTTGGATAGCAGTGATTAATTAAATGCCTAGCTCTGAGAAATACCATTCTGCTAGGAATCTTGACACTTATTGGGAAAAAGTTTGTGGAGAATTAAACAAGCCAGTTGCACTTTGCAAAGAAAGAACTCAAGTTGGAATTTACAGTAGAACTCTTATTCAGTGATTCTGAACATGGGGCACATGCCCCACAGGGGGGAAATTTAAATACATTGGGAGGCAATTTGGAATTTGGTTGTGAAGAGCGAAAAGCATCCCATAGCTGAAAACTGAGTCGTACTCAACAACAATACTATTAATTACTAATTCTATCATATATTCCATAGTAACTAATGCTCAGCTCGTTAACTTTGTGAGGTATAAAAGTGATGAAGTAATTGCATTGTTTCTACTAAATTTCACACAATAAATAAAATACAAAGATTTTAGTAAGTGCCCTAAACTTCATATATCACTACTTTTTTTTTATATATAACAAAGAATTTGTTTCTTTTACTGATATTTTCCTTGATTTAAAACTCTGAATTTTGGTACATTTCTGAATTTAACATTATATCTAATATCTATACCTTTTCAACACCAAATTTGTTTTATTATAGTAAAGGGGATTTTTTTAAGCACTTCCGGTGGGGCATGGGGTAAAATGGTTAAGATCCACTGTTCCAAAAAAAAAAGAAGCGGGGACTTTTGTTTGAATATCCTTGCTTCCTTCAACAAGTGGCTCTTCGGATTGCAGCTCCATAATTGGCAGAAAACTTAAACAAAAAGTGGGTCCTACAGCGATAAAATCTGACGTAAATACACATCACTTTAAAAGGAAGAAAAAAACCTGGATCAATATTCCTTTGGTTGTTCCCACTTTAGTCTCTGGTGCCAATGACGTCAGTGCTATCGTCATGAGTTACATCTGTGCTGACGTCAGTCAGAGCAAGCAGTGGTACTAACCACACGTGCAGTATGGATGTCTTACATATGTATAAATACAGGTAGCTGTGCATTGATACGATAGGATCAATCAATAATTTGTAGAAAGGAGAGTAAGGAGGAATACTAGTTTGAGAAAGGAGAG
>VCCN01001356.1:1158767-1169803 GCA_006491835.1 Architeuthis dux | reverse complement strand
TTTGTTTTAAAAATCAAAAAATCAATGTGAACTTTGTCATTTTATGACAAAGATAAAGTTACTTTATGATTAGGATATATCAAAACTAGCATAGTATCATTTATATGTACCTCAAATGAAATTATTTTTCCGTCAATTTTCTACAACCCCTCACAATCTTTTTTAATAATTTTAAAGCAATAAGGCAACAGAATTGGGTAAAACATGAATTTCTTTTTTAATATGACAAAAAACATCTGTTTTATTGACAGAGTTAATGCAAAACCACACACAGTAAAGGAGTCAGGACACATGACACAGCTCCTGTGCAGGAGTTCACGGAGATAGTGTAAAACCAAACGCGCTGAAACAAGTCTGGAACACGCAATCTAGACTCACAGCAAGTACACCGCCGAGTGTGAATAAGAATGACAAACCGTCAACAAACACTGTTACGCTCTGACAATCTCTCTGCGAAGAATTTACTCGTATACACGTTCACGAATCCATTACGAATGCAACTCTGGGCTACTTTCTTGCCTCTTATAGGTGTGAAACTCATGAATATTCATTACCCAGCAACTACATCTTATGGCCAGGTGCCCATGCCTACTTTTACAGTATTGTATTGAGGACATTTAATTCGAAGTAACGTAATGCTTTCTTCATCACAATTCATGAAAAATCGGACATGCCTATATTTGTTTTCTGTCCTACTACAAAGACAGCAGTAGTAGTGATGTAGATGTGAACACACAGACAGCAGTGTGATTTAGCATATGCAAACACAGACGCCTTTTCTTTCTGTTTGCTTTAGCATGATAGAAGCAACAAAACAAACAAACAAGTGACAACACCTTTTATATTATAAGATGTCCATTGTATTGAGAAGCAGTTCATTCTGAAACCAGACAATAAGTATAAGAGAAGTCTACAAGCTGCCACCAGTGTATCACTAGCAAGGACTAGGTCACTTATCTAGTACATGGAGTATACATTAATAGTCTTAGTAGATAGATTGTTGCTCAAAAAGACAGGATGAAAAAGAGAAAAACAGGTCTGGTTAGTCACTCAATAGAAACTATCATGTGACCAACATCTTTTGGCAGCATGCAATGTTGGGGGTGATCAATTAAAAAAATTGGTAATCAATGTATAAATTACTTCTCTCACATTTTGTTAGGCAGTAATCACTAAAAAATCAATTTAAAAAAAAAACAAGCATGAATGCTGCTGGACACAAACTAAGGGACCAATTTAGCATAAACTTTCATTGCAAATTCAAACCCCCCCCCCTCACACTAAAAAGGGAGGGATTTTTTTTCTAGACATAAGGAGTGAATGTTTGAATTTGCAGCTCTAGCTCCATTGGTGCACAATACATACATAGCCGACCAGCTTAAAAACTGAAGAAACCTATGTTGATAGTTTTGGTTGATGGTTTCTAATATAGAGTTCCTAGGATACAATACCTGGGTAACTGTAGAACAGGGAATAATATGAGCTTTACAGATTATGGCAAACATATTGAAAGCAATCAGTGGCCAAAAATCAATAAAGTCTACTTATGGATATTCAATCAATCAGCAAATATAATTAGATGGAAATTCTGGTGTGTCATTCCAATGGAGATCATGAAAATGCATGAAAAATATCAAGAGAAAAAGATTAAGTAGAAGTGACATGTGTAAGTAACCAAGGCAAATTCTTCTGGGAAGACATGGAATTTAACATGGTTTAACACAATCAACTGCATACTCCAAGCTTAGCTCAGTTCGTTTACAAAATATCTTGATACGGATAACATTTTACTTAACGTTAAGATTTATTTTCAAGTAATACAATATATTTTCATCCACTTTTTGACATGATAAAATTTCACAATGTTTGAACCTTAATTAGTTGAGAACTTTGTGTTAATTTAATTTTGTTTTTTTGTTGCCTATGACATTTGCAGGGTCATGTTACATATGCCTGTAAAGTAACATCTAAATTGGATCTGCAGTTTACGCATGCATAAAAGTGTAACAGATGCACTGAAAGTTTACCCTTGGACTAGCAAGGACAAGCACATGTGCATGGTTAAGGGATGATGTTGCAAAGTTTATACCCAAGCTCTGCTTGGGTAACTTAGAAAATTAAGGATTATCAATGATATAACAAGAGTGGCTGTTTAATCGATTATGTATATCCCAACTGAGGATACCACCTGATAAGCCATTGAGATTGTTATACGAGATCTGTTCAAAAAGTACCCAGCCAATTTGAATATCTCGAGAACCAGTTGCACAGCCTTGATGTAACTTGGCAACAAATCATATGGGAACTTTACTGTAGATGCATTAACACTGTGGGTTTACTCTCAGTGAGATGCCATTGAGTGAGCTTGTGTCCAAATCAAGTGTTGAAAATCATTTGCACCATTATGTTAGTCGCTTTGATATGTGGCTTCTGTGTGCAATTCGCTATTTAAACATCATAAGAAATGGTGATGGGCAATGATAAGTGGATACTTTACAACAATATGGAATGCAAGAGATTGTAGGGCAAGCAAACTGAACCACTACTAACTGTAACACAGTTGGTCTTCATTCAAATATGGTGATGCCATGTACATGGTACAGTTGGAAGAGAGACCTTTATGAGATTGTATTGCCCTTTCAGATTACCATTTATTCCAGTCTTCTTACAAATATATCTTAGTGAAAATTATTTCAATTCTCTGGAAGGCTGCAAAAAGGCACCTAGAGTAATTCTTTGCTAAGAAAGATAAAAAAAAACTAGCATTCCAAGGGAAATTATGAATCACCACCACCATGCTGCATTGGGAGTGATCAATTAAAAAGTTGGAAAAAGGGGTCATCAATGAATAAGTTACTTCTCTCACCTTTTGTTGGGCTGTAATCACTAAAAAAGTTCTGAACTTTCAAAAAACACAAACTAGTGACCAATTTAGCATAAACCTCACCTCTAGAAACCGGGGGGGGGGGATTTTCAACAAAAAAACAAAAAACAAAAAAAACATTTCCCCTACTCATTATGTGTGTGCAAAATTTCAAGTTTCTACTAGGAACGGTTAGGGCTGGGTGATGTCTGGGCAGATACATAGATAGATACATATAAATGTCAGAACACATGAATAACCTAAACCCGGCAATAAACCAATGTTGTGGGTAGCAGTGATTAATTCTGGGAGGATGGAATCATAAAGTTGACTGAAAGATGGCAGACGATAGAACAAAACAGTAAATATGCTGTTCAATAAAGTTAATGTAAAAAGTTGTTTTTTTAAATTGTCCTTTATTTTTTACTTAAACCAATTTTTAACCCATTCAAGACTCCTGAGACACATATATCCAAAGGTGTCTATGACTGCTGGGATATACATGTCCCGTAGATCTCTTTTCTACAGTCTACTGGGACATTTTAATTCAGGCATTAAACACCTTAATAGGTTAGTCTTGAAAGCGTTGACTAATAAAGCAAACAACCACCATAGCAAAACACTTCCTCTGAATTCAAACTGCTTTGTTTTTTATAAATATATGAGGACTGAAGAGTCACCTATTGCTAACTTGGAGTTATTGATACATGCCTAAAAAAAAAAAAAGTTACCATGACAACACAGGTGTTAAAAAGGGAAACATTCATTAATACAGCACCCAATTCACACTGGTACCCAGTTTTATGGTAACAGCTGACTAGAGTCAAGGATAAATGCCTAACTTTACAAAATACAAAATTGCATATTATTGATTAAGTACAGATACCATAGAAAATTTTGTAAATATGCCAGAAGATCATTGTTCATACCAAGAGTTGTTCAGACTATTGAACTCATTTTTTTTATTTGGGAGGGAGTATGTTTCTTTTGTTGTTACCACAATTTTTTGGCTAATCCATTCGACAGCGTTTTCAATTCCCAATGCATTTCTATAGTAAAATTATTAGCAATGCAGTGACTATGTCTTTTTTTCCTGATATTGAATGCACAAGATACAGATTAAATGCTGAAACATGATATAACAAATTTTAAGTAAAACTTTACAAAATTCAATGGGAATTAGCTGAACTGGTCAGAATATTAGTCACCATTTCTGTTCTGTTCACCAACTTTTTTTTGATAGCCCATTCTTTCATAATAATCTTTGCGTCATCAGTAAGAATAACGAAATGGTGTAACGTAATATTTTGCATTAGAAAATTTTAAGGGGAAAACGCACCCAGATTTAAAATTCTACCAAAAATTAACTAATCATCGGATTTCAATAATATTTTCGGTACTTATTCATTAACTACTTGTCCTTTGAACTGTATTGCCAGGCAAGTATACACCCACCATAAAGGAATGTATATATTTTCAGTAAAAAGTAACTAATATTTTTCCAAAATCCAGTCAAATAATCATTAAATTAACTAATTTTCTTTGAAATTGATACTTGAATCCTTTTTTCCTTAGATTCTATTATAAATAGAATAGGTAAAAGATTTGAGCATTTTAAAAATGTGGCTTCCTAATTTAGTGCTTTAGATCCAAAGCATTTTTACAATGCAGATATGAACAAATTAGAATTTTTAGCAGACACATACTCAGACGTCATCCAAAGTCAAACTGAAATGATACAAGAGCTTCTTTCATTCAAAGACATATACAAAGAGATAATGAGCACTAGCAGTATGACAAATTCAAAAGTCGAGAAACTGACCATCAACTTAAATTCATGATCACCAATGACATCCTAATCTGTCCACATTGTACCACATTTTTCTGACCCTACTAACTAGCGCAATTGCAGAACAATGCTTTAGCCGGCTCAAGCACATGAAGTCGTACCTTCATTCTACAATTGGCAAGGATAGATTGTCAGGGTTAGTTTTGCTCTCCATTGGAAGACAGTTGGCTATTGAGATGGAATATAATTAAGTAATAGATAACTTTTCAAGAATAAAGCCTAGATGAAAGAGGCTGTTGTAGTTGCTTCATTCATTTTTCATATGGCTTCGTTTTGTTTTCATTTTACGTTTAAAATATAAAATAATTAAATAACACGTTTTTTATGTTTTGAATACATTATAGATTTATAAGCATACTGCACTTTCTACAAAGATTCTAAAATGTATTGCAATAATATAAATATTTTCTTTGAAGTTTTAATTTTGTCTCAACTGCAAGAAAATAGCATTAAAAAAATTACTTTTGTGTATTTTTTTATCAATAATACAAAAAACTAAGGGCTAACAAGTTATTGTATTTGGGTCCTCAATACATTTTAAATGAATAACTGTATCTAATTAAAAAATTGAAATAATTCTATTAAAAATCTCCCGAACATTAGGTTTTGTAAAACTTTACATTTCTCGATTATTAAAACTCAGTTTTATTTAATAACAACATTTTAGAAGTAATAATGGAGAATAAAGAATTTTAAAATATTAAAATTAATTTTTTGGGAAAAAAAATCTTTCAAAAATTAATTTTTGAGCAAACATTTAATTTTTTTGCACAACTGCAAAGTATACAATATATTCAAAAAAGAATCTTGGAATAAAAGTCACAGGAAGAAAAGTCACAATGTAGTGTTACCCTGAGTTAACTAAAAAAACGTAATAGGAAGAAAAGTCACAACTAAATAATCAAAACATTTTAGGGGTGGGGGCACCAAAATTATCTTTGCCCGCTGGTGCTGAGAATACTTGCTATACTATTGATTGTACACTTGAAGAAGGCTGTAGAATGTGTTAAAAATGACACATTGAACTTTCCTTAATAGGGCAAAGCAAATTATCGACAGGACAACGGCTTCTATTTATCAATGAAACATTCACAAACTGTCGATTTAACTCCACATCCAATGCATACACCATCAGCTTCTAAGAAACACTACCCGCTTCCAAGATCATCATCAGCCATTATAAGTCCACTGCTGGACAAAGGCCTTTCCCATATCCTTCCATGACGACCTTGATTGTGCTAACCTCTTCCACGTCTTACTGACAAACCTTTCTATCTCTTCTCTCCATCTTGTATCTGGTCTTTTCCTACTGCGTTTACTGTCCCATGGGCACCAGTCGGTTAGTCTTCCCCCCATCTATTGTCATTTCTTCTTGCTAGGCGACCAGCTCATCTCCATTTTTGCTGCTTGATTATTTGCATAATATCTTTCACTCTAGTCTTCCCTCTGATCCATGTTGATCTTTTTCTATCTCTTAGAGTTATTCCTAGCATTGCTCTTTCCATGGTTCTCTATGCTATTCAAAGTTGGTTTTCAACTTGTTTTGTTAATTTCCATGTACCGCATCCATAAGTCATAGCTGGTATTATGCAACCTCAACGCTTTAAGCACATTGGCAAGGTGCTCTTCAGAATGTCTCTATTCATGTGCTCCCTTATATACATAAACAAAAATGTGGTGCCCTCTATATGCACACAACATACAAGGGGGACAACTCCCATTTCAACGAGATTAACAGAAGGGATCTGCCATAATGTTGTGCTAACAACAAAAGTAACACAAAGAATGAGTTCAGTAGCCCGAACAACTCTTGGAATGATAATGATTTTTCTCAAAATTATAGACTGCTGTAAAGCACCTTGATTTTCTGCTTCTGTTGACAAGAATCTATTTTAAGTGACTGTCTTCTATCACTCACTGCAAACACACGTCAGGTGAAAAAGAAAGAAAAATTCTTTGTGCAAGAACAGCCAGATGCAGATGATGACACTATATATTTCTATCTTGTCAGACAACCACCACACTGTTTTCAATAAGAATAGGATTGGATTTCAAATCTTTTTTTACCATGATTCATATTATAAATGCTAATTATTTTAAAACTTGACAGCATTAATAATCATCTACATTTAAAAATCTATTAGAAACTATCAACCAAAACTGTTAACATAGGTTTCTTTCAGTTTTCAAGTTGGTCTGGCTGGCTGCATATGTATCACACGTACAGGCCACACCAATGGTACTCTAGAGGGCTGAAAAATTCAACATTTACTCCTTATTATGTCTAGAAAAAAAAAAAAAAAAAAAAAAAAAAAATCGATTGAAAAGTTATACTTTTCTTAGAAACGATAAGGAGCTATTAATTAATTGCGGAAATCTATTAGGTGAACCTAGGCGGTCACCTTGGGCACTACATCCTAAGGTTACACGCCAAAACTGAAAGAAAATAGTTGTTAGAATACAACCGGGTGTGCAAATTTCAAGTCTTGCCTAGAGTGCATGAAACATTTGCGCCGGCCGTGGACACAGGTGATTGGCAAAGTTTTAGAGGAAGTAAAAGATGGCCAACAAATGTCCAGAAACCCCTTCACTCGTTTAAAACTAGGTTGGATTTCGTGTAGGCTTCTGGTGGGAAATCAACTAAAAACATTGATAATATGCTGATTTGGTCTTACTAGCAGTCTTCTTGTGGCAAGGACTTGCTACGTCAACAGTCGAAACGGGTGCCCATCGCTTGCATTTGTGTACCTGCGTGTGCTCGTGATAGCTCTTTTAAACCAACAGCTTTCACAGTACATCCATGATACTGACTCTCCACTCTTGGCACATACAGGTCTTCCCCCCCCCCCGCTGTTCTGGCCGATAAAAGCATTTAGGACTTGTACAACACAGTTGTGAGTCCGAGGAGCTCAACAAGTCTTGATTTAGGCGAACTGGCAAAGACCTAGGAGGTATCCAGTCCCAGCTTTCATTCCGCCGTTAAAGCATTTTACGTGCTATTCAGTGACTGTTTGCACTGAACTGTGTCAGCGTTTATCCAACCCGTCTTTGTGCAGCATTTTACATGCTGTCCAGTGACTGTTTGCACTGAACTGTGTCAATGTTTTCCCAACCCCTCTTTAAATCAACAACAGTTTTATTATGAGACCCTCTTTACTTGATCAAAATTTAAAAAAGAAGAACTTGCTTGAAGGACAATTAAAGAATGCAAATATTGACGGACTTATAAGTCAATTATAAAAACGGACTTCAGTCTGTAAAGTGGTTCAACAAGATAAGAGTCTGTTTACCCTCAAGTAGGTTTTTATTCACAGGAAGTGAAGATTGCAAAAATGTTATAAATGTCAAATATATGACATTGTCATGTTTACATATCACTGTATTATTAATTTTTGAATAGCATTTTCTTTCATCTTAATTTTTAGTTGCTTTCGGTCAGTCTACGCTGTGAGTAAACTGCATGGATCAGAAATAAGGTACTTACACCCATAGACTGATGGCCTGAGGAAGTTCCGATAAAAAGCAAATAAAAATTAAGATGAAAGAAAATACTAGTCTAAATTTGATAAAGTTTGATAATGCTTCAGCTAATAACAAAAATAAAGAAAGATAACAAGCCTGGCTGCTCCAAAGTCAAACTCTGCTCTTACTTCTACATCCTTGCGTAATTCTATAAATTTTGAGGTGTGTAAGACTTGTCAGTTTACCGCAGGTGTAACACACCAGCCTAGCGATCACTAGGTAATGGGTTCAAATCACAGTAGGGGAATGAGGATTTTACATATCGGTTTATTCCCCTATTTTTGGTGAGGATTGTTCTTGTTACATAGTAAAGTCAACTCTGATTTTGTCCTGGAGTTTGACAATATAGCTGCTACTAATACTACTAGTGTAAAAACAACAACAAATATAGGGCCGGGAGAGATTAGGGGAAAATAAAGGGTAGGTTTAAGAGTTAGATTTGATTTCCTGCAAAACTTTAGAGTTCTTATAGCTCAGTTGGTAAGAGCAGCAGGTACAGATAACCAGGCTTCCCTGAGTAAAAAGGGATGCGAGTTCGAGTCTCACCGAGAGCTTACCTTTTATTTCCAATCCACACTGTTTGCTCACTGCCATAGACTGACAACCTGATTATGTTGTGATAAAAATTAACTAAAAATTAAAATGTAAGAGAATGCTAGTCACAAATTAATGAGAATGGTTGACAATGCTTCATATAATGAAAAATAAATAAAGATAATATTGCTACATGTACTAGAAAAAGAAAACAAAGGACATTTTAATTTTACAGATGGATAAATATAGAAAAAGAAGTCTTAAGCTAATTGGGGCTTGTTAATTAGAACTTTAAAAAAAAAAAAAATAAAAAAAAATGACTAGCATTCCAAGGGAAATTATGAATCACCACCACCCATATATCCTCCTTTTTACCTCATAAATTAAGCAGTGATGGTGATAAAATAAATTATCTTGATGAAAATGCTACCAGTAAGGTTTCATGATTTAAAAAAAATCAAAAACAACAAGCTTGAATGCAGCTGGACACAAACTAAGGGATCAATTTAGAATAAACTTACATTGCAAATTGAACCCCTACTAAAAACATTTAGGGAGGGAATTTAAAAAAAAAAACAAAAAAAAACATTTTCCCTACTCAAAGGGAGCGCATGTGCAAAATTTCAAGTTTCTACTATGAATGGTTAGGACCGGGCGAAGTCCGAATACATAGATACATATAAATGTCAGAACACATGAATAACCTAAACCCAGCAACAGTCTTCAAACCAGTCTGTTGTGGGTAGCAGTGATTAATAAATCTATTTCAAAATCAGAAGATACAGAACTCTTAAACTCTTTACAGAAGTTCTTCTGTCTAACCTTTTCAAACGCCACCTTTCCAAGCATAGAAAATGTTTTATGCTTATGCTTTTTAGCACTAGCACCATCTTCTGCACCTTTTGGTCTCTTGGCTGACATCCTGAAGGGCTAAAATATAGCTGTATATAGGAAATTAACAGGACTGTGTTACCAAAACACTCGGCTGCAGTGTAAACAAAGTTTGGTGCCTTAGCACTGCTAACAGTAGCGCACTGGTGACAGATTCACAAAATAATGGCAGCAGATTCAATTGTAATTGAAATCTCCTTGAAAAATGCTACATAACTAGCTTCACACTTTCGGCTGTGGCTTTTTCGGATCAAACGATACAAATTTATAACATGGCCTGTTGGAAAGCTGTGGAATTCCCTTTCTAAGGATATATAGATGGTATATACCTCCAAGGATTAATTCCACAATCCATAGATTTCTGACTGTGTACACTTTTCTTGTAAAATGCTGAATACTTAGCTTCACGTCTTGGACTAACTTTTTAAGCCCAACAGATACAAATTAGGAACATACGCAGTTAGAAAGCTGAGTTGCCGGACCACGGAATGACAGATTAAAGAGGTTCAACCTGTAGTGATAGCAGTAGTAGTCCTACCAATTTTGTTTATTGTAGATGACCGTATCTGAAGAGGCATAATTATAAAAGTAAATACTTGAGAAGGAAAATAATGTTTGTATTGGAGACAATTAATGACAGATTAGAGTTGATTAACAAACAGGAGATTTACTGAATCAATTGTGAATACAAAGCAGAAAATAATAAACCAATCAAGTGAATAAACATTAAATCCACTTTGAGATGGATTAAACAAGGCTTATGGATTTGAGGTCTTCATCTGAAATGATATAAAAGTTTAATACTAGACTAAATAGTTGCATTAGTCTGATCAATGTCTTTATCACCGAATTGCTGTATCAATTATACAAGGAATCTTTGGGACCAGTTTTCTGGTCCTTATCAAACAAGGCTTATAAATTTGAGGTCTTCATCATCTGAAATGATATAAAAGTTTAATACTAAACTAAATAGTTGCATTAATCTGATCAATGTCTTTACATAATCTAATTGCTGTATCAATTCTACAAGGATTCTTAGGGACTAGTTTTCTTGTCTTAATAAAACGAGGCTTATGATTCTGAGGTCTTCAACATCTTAAATAGTCGTGCGATACATGAGGTTATGATTTTGTCTTCATATCTCAAACGATCCGTGGAGACCCAATCATCGTTTGTAGCAATGGTACAGGGACTAAGGGCTACAACTGCTCTGCTATTTACCCATAACTATGAAGAGAAGTCGATTCATGCCTCTCCTAAGGGCATTAGTGCAAAGTGCAGGGATCCAGACTAACTTTTTTCACTACTGTCCCAGAACCGCCCCGAAAAACAATTTGAACCCGAAGGAAATGTAAACCGTCCCGAAGGAAATGTTAA
>VCCN01001356.1:1010272-1024188 GCA_006491835.1 Architeuthis dux | reverse complement strand
TGTAAATACTAAATCTTATCGTAAATAAATACTACATTTACACTAGATGCATATTTTTTCCATAAATCGTAAACATAACCTAATTTTAGAAAAAAAAAAGTTAACCATTGTTTTTTGTAAATAATAAAGTATGAAATAAAGGCCTGTACAGTGACTCAAATTGTCTTCCTTTATTTTTCAAGCAAATGAACAGTAGAGAAAAAGAGGTTTATTATTTATATCCATATTTCCAGAATTGGCCAATCAACGTTCAGGATAAGCGTGTTCGGAAAGTGAAATCCGGGATTATGAACCAAACCCCCTAAAAATAATGGCAATATGACTAGAGATTTGAGCCTCTAGTCTAGAAGTGTTATTATGTATGAAATCTGTTCCTACTGGGAACATTGTTTGCTTTTTGAATGATTTATATTTGGTGTTTTGAACTTGTTTAATAGCTAAAGTTTTTGGATCTCAACTTGTGTTTTTTGTAATTCCAGATACTCGCTGACTGATGTCGGTCGGGAATTGGCTCAAAAGATAGAAAACCTGGAACCACCGAGGGAAGATATTAGCTCTACAATTCCAGAGTCTTGTGCTAGGAGAAAAGACATTCAGTCAAAATCAGCCGACACAACTGACGCAACAAATGTCCTTCCATTCCAAACAGACTTGATCACCAGAATAGGAAGTGTAGCCAAACCATTAAGGTTGACCCTATTATTTTATCATTAAAAACACTTTGATAATACAGATTCTACGCTATTCAAAAGTAGAGAGTTCCTATGAAACCTTTTATAAGATGAAATGGTGTAAAGTGAAGAAGCAATTACCATTAATTTATATGGCAAAAAGTTTTAAGCATTCCCAGACCCCCAAATTACCTTCTTCCATGTCTGCCAAGTTTAGGCTAAGCGTAACACCCTTACGAGCTCTCTTAGGCTTTTTTGATACTTTAGGACACCTTGCTAACAGATGCAGAAAATAAATCGAGATAAAGCACAGATGCTCACAGACACAGTTCAAAGCTATGGTGGCTTCAAGTCTTTCGTAAAAGCAAAGTGTTGTAAAGCCAAATTTCGTAAGGCGGGATACCCGTAATTAGTGCTGTTCAAAAGTTATTAGGTTGATGCAAAAGTTTCCAGCATGATTTTTGACAAAATCTTTCATTCATATAAATTCATAGCATCATTATTCAGTCATCAAAGTATTTTCCCATGGCTTTCTATGACCTTACGTCAACTTTGATCTCAATTATGTATTCCATTATATAAGGTTGATGCAAAAGGTTTCGCCATTTATTTATCAAAATCTTTTATTCCTATAAATTCATGGCATCATTATTCAGTCATCAAAGTATTTTTCCTCTCTTTCTATGACCTTACACCACCAATCAGCTAAATTGTGTATTCCATCATAATAGAATGATTACAGTTTGAAATTGAGGAATTCTTTGCGATCTTGTTGGAACCGGTGACCTGACGAGGAGTGTTGCATGGCGTGATAGTCTGTAGGTGACTGGTCTGGAGAATATGACACTGGATGACCCATGTAGAAATCAGTTTACCAAAAATTATAAGAAACCGTCAACCACAGTCTTTCTTCAGTTTATAAGTGGTTCTGTCCGTCTGACTATCTAGAGGCCTGAAAATTTAAACGTTTACTCCTTATTATATCTAGGAAAAACTTGGGGGGGGGAGGGGAATTCCACCTCAAAATAAGTTTTTAGGGGGGTCCAATTCACAATGTAAGTTCATACTAAATTGGTCCCTTAGTTTGTGTATAGCAGCATTCAATCTTGTTTTTTACAAATTCTGACTTTAGTGATCACTGCCCAATAAAAGGTGAGAGAAGTAACTTATTCATTGATCACTCTTTTTTCCAATTTTTTAATTGATCACCTCCAACGTTGCTTGCTGCCAAAAGACATTGGTCACGTGACGGTTTCTATTGAGCAACTAAACAGACCGGTTATATATTTAACTATTACTTTGCATTTAAATAGGCATGTTTTGTTTCATCTTTGCTGATTTCTTTTCCTCAGTGTTCCACTATATGGACAGAGTAGCCAGAAGACACTCTCCACAAATTTGCCACTGGCAATAAATAAAGACAGTCTCACTGATGATGCTCTCCATGCTGACCAGATGACTTCAGTTGACTTTACGTTCCAACCTGGTTCATTTGATATCGTTCTATGTGTTGATAATTGTGAATTCTATGGAAGGTGAGTAAAACAAAGAACTTATAATTAATCACTGCTACCCACAACAGACCGATTTGAACACTGTTGCTGGGTATAGGTTATTCATGTGTTCTGACATTTATATGTATCTATGTATCTGGACTTCGCCCAGCCTAAACCGTTCATAGTAGAAACTTGAAATTTTGCACACACATTCCCTTCAATGAGTAGGGAAATGTTTTTTTGAAAATTCCCCCCATAAAATGTTTTTAGTTGGGGCTTCAATTTGCAATGTAAGTTTATCCTAAATTGCTCCCTTAGTTTGAGTCCTGCCGCATTCATGCTTGTTTGTTTATTTTAAAATCATGAATTTATAGTTCAAACCTTACTGGTAGCATTTTCATCTAGGTAACTAAATTTTACTATCACCACTGCTTAATTTCCGAGATAAAAAGAACCATATATGGATGGTGATGATTCATAATTTTCCTTGGAAGGCTAGTTTCATTCTTGTTTGTTAAAAACAAATTTTAAATCGTTGTCTGCAACCTGCATCTAAGCATTATTTGATCACAGTAGCTGGAAAGAGTCTCCTTTTATATTGTAAAGTGCCAATTTGCAGGATCCTTGTGCTTATTTTGGAATTTGTTTCTAGGTAATTTCCTTCTTGGTCAGTCATAAAACTTTTAAGCACCATGTAATATAATGTCCTATATAATGGTTTGTGAACTGTTTTTCTCTACACACTTCACGCATAGATTCCATGATGTTTCTGAAACCTTTGATGCCATCCTTCACTGTAATTACACTTATATTCTAATTTAAGTTCTTTATGGTACAACTTAGATTCTCCCATTAACATCCTGCCAGACAAGGCTACTCCATCACTCCGACATTGTCAAAACCATTCAACCAATACTCAGTTAAACTCAGTTCTTTTACCATCTTCTGAGTTAATCACCACTACCCACAACACTGGTTTATTGCTGGGTTTAGGTTATTCATATGTTCTGATATTTATATGTATCTATGTATCCGGATTTCGCCCATAGTAGAAATTTGTATTTTGTTCATAGTAGAAACTTGAAATTTTGCACACGCACACCCCTCAATGAGTAGGGAAAACGTTTTTTTGATCTTGGAAAATTCCTCAACTAAATAGGGTTTTAGAGGGGGGTTTATGCTAAATTGGTCACTAGTTTGTGCCCGCTTATTTATTGAAAATTCAGACATTTTTTAGTGATCACTGCCCAACAAAAGGTGAGAGAAGTAACTTATTCATTGATCACCCCCTTTTTTCCATCATTTTAATTGATCACCCCCAACACACCATGGTGGCAGTGATTCCTAATTTACCTTGGAATGCTAGTTTATCTAATGCTCATTTGCTTCTTAGAATCACTCTGTAAAGAATGGCAATATTTTCTCTCAATGCTTTTTTATATCATATACAGTTGATAATCCAATAGCTTATGTCTCACACAGCTTCTGTACTGAAGACAGTAGAGTTTTCTCAACATTTCTTCCTTTTCTTGCATTGATGTGGACTTGTGTTTGCTCTTTACACCACCACTGACATCTGCACTTTGATTGAAGGCCATTACTAAATGTAACCAAATTAGGCTAGGAATTTTACACTTTTGACATTTAAATGACTGCTTGTAAATTTGTCTGGATTAAAAGAGGTACAGGACCATTGGATGCCAAAATTGGTGTTTTTTATAAGATGTTTTCATTGTAAAGATTTTTAACTCTTAAATTCATAAAATGCACATAATTGACAGTGGAACTCTTCTGTGAATTAAATAAAAATAAAAATTCACCAAATGGTCAAAGGGAAATAATTTTAATCAGGAGTTATTTCCCTTGAAATTTACATGCTATTTGCTTTGTATAAATTTAAGAGTTAAACTTTAAGTTATGAATTAATTTGCTTTGGGTTTTTCTTCAGCTCTTCTGATGGTAAAAATCTTCTCCCAGAATTAATTAAAAATGGTGTGAAGTGTAATTTACGGAAATTACATGTTGGAGACTTTTTGTGGATTGCCCAAGAACGAGTATTCAGCACCCACGGTAGGAATTGGCTCCCTATTTCCCCACCTTTCTTTCTCTGTCTCTTTTTTCTTTCTCTACTTAATTTTTGGTTCTCTCTCTTTCTCTTCCTTTTCTCTCGGTCCCTATTTTTGTTCCTTCTCCCTTTCTCTCGGTCCCTATTTTTGTTCCTTCTCCCTTTCTCTCTCTCTCTCTTTCATTTCTCTTTTTCTTTGTTTTTTTGTCTTTGTAATTTCTCACACTATTTTTAATTTGTTCTTTCTCTCTTTGTTTTCTCTCTCTCTCTCTCTCGCTATTTTTTTGTTCTGTGTCTGCTAATTCCGTGTTTTTCATCTGTCCTGAGATAAAAGCCTAATGGGACAAATGTACCCCATCATGATTTTGGTTCTTCAAAATATGGACAATTTTTGATTTAATAAAAGAATACTTTTCTTTAACCATTAAATAAAAGTTAACACGTTTTTATTTTTTTTTATACCGTTGTAAAAATTCAACCTTTTATAGGGCACCCGTAAAAATATTTTAGATATTAAAAGAACCTTTTTGTATGTTAGACTATACCTAATTACAAGATATTTTCAGTTGCATGTTTTCTGAAATTTTTTTATTTATGAAGGCAAAACCCTCTCTGAAAATATGGGGGCAAAAAACTCTCTGAAAATATTTTAAAAATTAAAAATTAAAGTAGAAAGTTAAATAAAACATAGAATTAAAGAATAACATTCAATATAATGAATAAATGAATAGATACAAAAAATTGATATTCACAAAAAGAATAGCACAAAATTTTATGAAAAGAGGCTAATTTAATGGGGTGTGGTATGCCTCAAAACAGTTTCTGTCTTTGTTCAAGCACAAGTGTTCTTTGCAAAGCTTGCAGACCACATGGTGCAGATTATGTTGTCTTTGTGGCTACAATATTTGCAGGTCCTCAGGTTATATATAGGTTTCCTTGCTATTTGAAAGTAGAAGGTTCTTGTAAGCTGAAATAGTGTAAAGTGAAGAAGCAATTACCATTGATTTATATAGTAAAGATTTTTGAGGGTCCCCAGACCCAGAAAATGGTGAGGATGTTATGTCAGGCTGAGTTGTCGGAGGTTGAAGTGATGGAAGGTACAGGAGACTGGGGTGTAGGAGAGGAAGAGGGTGCGCGCTGCCTCTATAATTGACTTTTCGACATTTTTCAAAAAAGTGAAAAAGTGACATATGGCAAACTTTCGAAAAGCAAGGACTGCTTGCATTTGAATTCTATTTCATGATTTTCTTTTTAGAAAAGAAACTAAAAAAACTTGTTAGAGTGGAAGAGTCCATTGTTTTATAAACTGGGTAGCAGATATATTTATCAGCAAACTTGTAACCTTCAAGTGGAAGAGTCCATGGTTACGGACAGAACCAAGAAAATCACACTGTTCATTATATAAATAGATTTTTGGCTAGTATTTGCTTTCATCTTAATTTTTTAGTTGTGGATGGGAGATAAAGTATAAGCTCTCAGTGAGACTCGAACTCACATCCTTTTTGCGTCAGAGAAGCCTGGTCAACCATACCAGCTGCTCTTACTGACTGAGCTATGAGAACTCTAGGGTTAGCAGAAGTTCAAATCTAACCCTTCAACCTACCCTTCATTTTTCCCTGATCTCTCTTGGCACCATATTTGTTATTGTTTTTACACTTGTAGTATCAGTAGCAGCAATATTATCTTTATTTATTTTTTTACTAGATGAAGCATTGTCAACCATTATTATTAATTTTTGACTAGTATTTTCTTTTAAGATTTCCTGTGATTGTTTTTTCCCATTCTACAGGTCCTTCGAATCCTCGTGAACTTGTGTTGAATTATATTGTGGAGCGTAAACGTATGGATGATCTTTCCAAGAGCATCACAGATGGAAGATTCCGAGAACAAAAGGTAGGAATTAATGAGAAAAAAAGTAACAAATCAGTAACTTGGTGCTTCATTAACCCTGTTGAGACTCCTGGGACATGTATATCCCAAGGTTTCTATGACTGTTGGGATATATATATCCCATTGATCTCTTTTAGAAATCTACCGGGACACCTCAATTCAGACATAAGCACCTTAATACAGGCGTCCTCTATTTTAACACAGGTGTTGGGATCCAAGAAAGCCAACCACATTATAACCGAGCCGCGATCAATTTAGCTATTTTGGAGCTAAATCTAGCTATTTTGGAGCCCACCACCCACCCGCGCTATAACAAACCATGTTATAACTGGGGAGGCCTGTAGCTTAGTCTTGGATGGGTTGATTTAGTCAAAAATTATTTTTTTAATATGTCACAGTTTTTTCTTTCAGTTTCAGGGTGAATTGCTCTTGACTTATATAAAGATGTTTGCTTTTTGGTCAGCCAAGGAAACTAAAATAGCCAAGTAAATGGACAAAATTGCATCAAATTCTGGTTGTTGTTGTTCACTAATATCATTTCATGCTAATAAGTAAGTAGTGCCCTTACGCTGGCTAGGGCTTCAGTCGTCTACTGTTGCAGATAACCCAGACAAGGCAAGGGAGATAACTACCTAGAATTATCCCCCTTGCATGTGAGCCTTACGGAAGTAAGGATCGGGACATGTGCTGTAATAGGGAATAAAGTTTGCCCCTTTGCCAAGGATCAGAGTGTAGTATCTGTGCGCTCTACCTAGGATCAATATCCAATCTACTTGATCGAGCAATATGGCTTGATTTGATATGTTTGTTTGTCTTTCTCACTTTTTGTTTTTCTCTTTCTATCCCATTTTTAGTTCCGACTAAAACAATGTGGCCTGAAATATCCCAGCTACTTGATCGAACAATATGGCTCCGCAAAACACTACAGTGTTTCCGAGGACAAACTGAAGCAGGCGATAACCAATACACAAGTAAGTCTCTTTGGAAATTACAATGCCACTATTAGAAAACGTCAACCGAAACTGTCACCATAGGTTTCTTCAGTTTTCAAGAGAGTCTGGCTGGCTATCTATGTATCATGTGTACAGGCCGCACCAAAGGAGCTAGAGGGCTGAAAATCTGAACATTTACTATGTCCAGAAAAAACAGTTTTTTGTATTTTGAAAATACCTCCCTCCCCCAGAATAGGTTTCAGGGGGGGGGGGCAATTTACAATGTAAGTTTATGCTAATGTAAGTTTATTGGTCCGTTAGTTTATGTCCAGCAGCATTCATGCTTGTTTCTTTAAAATTCAGACTTTTTTAGTGATCACTGCCCAACAAAGGGCAAGAGATTTATTCATTGATCAACCATTTTTCAAATGTTTTAATTGATCACCCCCAACACGGCATGCCGCCAAAGGACATTGGTCACATGACAGTTTCTATTGAGTGACTAACCAGACCTGTTGACTTTTAGCTTTGGCATATTTCAACAGTCATTTATACCAGGAGTCTCCAAACTACGGCCTACGGCCACTTCTGGACCGCAGAAACTTAAAATATTTATAAATAATAAAACTAATTATTTCCTTTTGTTTTTTCTGGACCATGCGGTTGGAAAGTTGACACAGGCAGTTAAGCAATTGATTATTTTATCATGATGGAGGAGATCTCTACATGATCCATAATTTACAGCACCTGGTATTCCCAGACGGTCACCCATCTAGGTACTGACCAGGCTCGACATTGTTCAACTTCGGTGATCTTATGAGAACCAGTGTGTCCAATGTTAGCCAAAGCAAATTTACTAAAATTTCAGAAGGCTAAATGTACATTCTTTTTTTAACTTTTAAATTCATACAAAGAAAATAGAATGTAAATTTCAAGGTAAATAACTTTTGATTAAAATTATCTCCCTTAGACCATTTGGTGAATATAAAAATTTTTTAAAATTCAATTCACACAAAAGTTCCACTATTTCTTATGCTATTCATTGAAATACATGCAATTTATGAATTCAAGAATTAATATTTAAATATTTGTTTTCAGGTGATTGATGGTTTTGGTGTGAAATTTGCTAAAGACATCAAGGAATCCATTGCTTATCTGACCGTAATGTCTCGTTACCTTGAAAGCTTTTATTCTGTGAGTATAAAATTACCAGCTGAACGTTAAACAGTACCAGACCATTGATCTGGGGCCCAGAAAACCGGCTAGCTTTGAATCTGGTGGCTTCATAGTAGTTCACCGCTCGACCAGGGCCAGTGCAAGGGTTTCATACGCCCTTGGCCCTGCGCTCGGCAAATCTTTGTTTTAATTTTCGTGGCATGGTTAAATTGTCTTCATATGAACATTAGTGGATCAATATTGATTAAGCAGATTACTTTGTATATAAGAGTTTCATTCATTATTTTTATCCGTTTACTTTTCATTCTATATTTTAAGAATTTCAAATAGAATAATAAAGATCAAACAGACCCTGCTATAGAAGTTTATTAATTTGTATCTGTTAAATACAATTTCATTCTTTACTTTTCATATTTCAATATTTTATATTTCAAGTATATACTAAGCCTGGGTCCAGAAATTCTGGAAATCCAGACATCTGGATCACCTGTAGAAATCCATTGTTGAAAAGCAGCTCAAATTAAAATGAAAGAAATACTAGTCAAAACTTAATGATGTTTGGTCTGAACTGCTTAACATTTACTGTGATGGTAGAAACATTTGGGTCAAGTTCATCTTCCCGAATTTCATTTCCCAAACTCAATTTCCCCGGATGTTGATTGGCTGACTTTTCACTTCACTGACTCTTCACATTCCTGACCTTTCATTCGCTGGAAGCCAATTTGAGTCACTGAACAAGCCTTTTTTTCTCCATGCTTTATTATTTACAAAAACGCTGGTTCACTTCTATTTTTCACTAAAATTAGTGCGATATATAACATACACCCATCGCACTAATTTTAGAAGAAAAGAAAAAAGTTAACCAATGTTTTTTGTAAATAATAAAGTATGAAAACAAAAGGCCTGTTCAGTGACTCGAATTGTCTTCCTTTATTTTTCAAGTGAATGAAGAGTTGGTGAAGTGAAAAGTCAGCCAATCAACGTTTGGGAAAGTGAAGTTTGGGAAGATGAATTTCTACCTTTTGCTTTGTTTTATTAACAGTGCAGAAGGTTTGAGACAAAAAAAAATTGATGTTTTTCCTCTGCTATTTTCCATGATTTTTTTCTTCTTCAGACAAAAACTCTTCATGGAACTCGTGAAATGATGAAAGCTCAACCAGCAGAATCCTCTTCTGATCTTGAGAAATCTTCAGAGATGCTTTACGTCTTTCAGGACTTCAACAAATCTGCAATAAAAACCAAAGTTGGTTCCTTTTTCATTTCTAATATCTTCAGTTTAAGAATCATCCATTTTTAAATGTACGATTAACCCAGATTTTCAAGGCAGGCAAGCCCTCTCCACTCGGGAGATGTTTATTCCTGTAAACTCATTGTGGAGCATTGGGCCGCAACCAGCCACGCCAGCGGACTTGGTTCTGGGCAACTCCCCTCAGATGAGCTTACATCAGTCCGTCCGCCTTTGCAGTACTCTCGACTGATCTTCTCCAAGTCTGCTTTGTCCCTCTCAACTCTTCTCTTCTCCTGTGCATTCCAGCCCACCATTTGAGCTGATTTCCTGCTCTCAAACAGGATTCTGATATTCCAGATCCCTATCATGCTTTGTCATTAGAAGGTTATTGGTGAACTGGCTTTCTGTAGGCTTTCACCAGCATGTATAATGAGCCGTGGATTTGTTGTTATTTTAATTGATAGTATAGAGGAAACCGTTTACTGTGATCACTTTGGGACAGGGTCTTTTTAGATAGCAATAACCGGCTGATAACATTAATCAAAGGATATAAAAATTGGAACATTTACATTCATTGTTATATTATTAAATTCATTATAAAAAAATTTTATCATAAAATATTTAATCATAATTTTTAATTCATTTTAAATAAAGTGTTTGTGACTGACTGATTTTGATAACAATAACCGTCTGATAACAATATCTGTGATTACATAAAACAGCTTCCACTGTATATATAAGTTTATCTTTCTTGTCTTAAGAACTACAGTCCAATTAAAAAAGAAGTTGGCAAAGTAGGACAACTTAACTGTAAAAAGTTATCGCATTTTTATTAATTTTTTGAATAAATTATAATCTGACATTTCATATTGTTACATATTTTTCTTATTAATTTTATTAAAAGTCAAAACAATACTTTGTCTAAATATAAATAATAAAATAATTGTTTTTTACTAAAACCAAAACAAACACTGCCATACCGACTGGTCTTAGTTAAATTGTGATAAGAAAAACTAGAAATTAGGATGAATGTAAATAGAAGTCAAAAATTGATAAAAATTGTTTACAATACTTCATCTAATAAAAGAAATAAAATAAAATAATCGTTTTTTTTACTAAAAGTCTAAAGTAAAAAATGTTAGCTTCTTTAGCAGTGATCGGTCAAATCAGTCCTTATGATGAGATCAATTTTTGACAGTTAAGTCGTCCTACTTTGCCAAAAAGATTTTTTTTTACTTGATATTAATTTGAAGGTTTTCAGCCTTTAATACTTTGTGCTTTTGCCTTTGTTTTCTCTAGGCCCTTACGATACGTGAAATGTTTGCCAAGCAACTGACACAACTTCCCAACATGTCCAGTGGCAAAGCTCTGGTCATTGTTGAAAATTGGTCGACACCAGCTCAGTGAGTAAAGTTAACCTTAACTATTAAATTCATTAAAAAACAAATGAATGTCGTTATCAAGGGAAATAACTCCTTTTGACCATTAGGTGACTTTTGAATTTTTTAAAAATTACATTCGTTGAAGAATTCCAGTGTCAATTACAAGCAGTTCATGAATTTAAGAGATAATTCTTTTTCTTTTGCTTATAACTTACCTCTGAATAATTTATGCAATAATGTCAACACTTCATCGCAGCACTTCAGACAACACTAGTTTGTCTTGACAATAAATGTGCCAGCTCAGATGAGGATATTTGTTCAAATGATTCCTCAAATAATGACAATAGTTCATCTCTGTTCAGACAACAGTCAAATTTGTAATATTGCATTTTAACGACCATTAAATTGAGTAACAAATTAGTCATTCTATTACATTAACTCTTAAATTCATTTTTAGTAAAACGTAATTCAAGGGGAGTAACTTCTGATTAAAGTTATCTCCCTTGCAGTTTTTGGTATTTTTTTCTATTTTTCTTTAATTCAATTCACAAAAGTGTTCCATTTAAAAAAAAGATCCTATTCATTGAAGGTTTTCAGCCTTTTAATACTTTGTGCTTTTGCCTTTGCTTTCTCTAGGCCCTTACGATACGATACGTAATGGTTAAAAGCGGTCTATGAATTTAAAAGTTAAAATTATTGCTAAATACGTTTATTTTTTAGTTTCCTTTCGTCTTATCTCCAGGTTTTATGCAGCCTATGAATCCATGTCAACAAAAGTCAGCAAAGAACAAATGTTAAGCAGCCTCAAATTTGGGAAGGCACATAGGTAAAAATGGTTTATTTTCCAATCTCCTCTTTAACATGTTCATCTGTAATTAATTGATAATTTGTGATAATACCCACTAATAAAGTGTGTAACCGCTACTCTCTATATCTATCATGTCATGGTGAAGACCACACTGTAGAGAGGGTGCAAATGATGGAATACATGAAAACAGCCACGGCTGTACACGGCCCCCACCTTACACCAGCATGGCAACTCCAACCCACTCCATGTAAAAGGTGGAAAGAGAATAGGCAAGCCTCTGCACTTCCATCATCACGGCAACTCCCAACCCATCCAATGTAAAAAGTGGGAAAGGAACAGGCAAAGTAAAACTCTATATGTTATTGCTTAATTCAGTTGAAAATCTAAATAGAATCTTTTGTTTTGTGTCACCAGAAATTGTAGATCACTTTGACTTGATGAAACCAATTACAGGTGGGTTGAAAGCATACAAAGGGCTACAATTGCAAAATATTTATTAATTTAATATTTGATATTTAACTATTTTTAATTAAACTGTGGGATTCCCACGTGTTACTGCTAGTACATAAAATGGCTCTATTCTATCAATAACGCTAGCATTAATTTCTAAGCATTGAAAATCCCTTTCTTCCTGGTGTGACTAAGTGAATCTAGCAGTCACAGGTTTTTATATATATACTTATATAATGAGCAGTGTGGCCTGTTTTTCAGTTCATAACACTGGACTTTTCCACTCAGGGATAAAGATTTTGCCGATAAAAATACCTCCTACCAAGCCATTAAGACAATGGACTCTTCAACTGAAACATTCACTATATTTCTTTAAGGAATCGTTTCATAGAAATTCCAATACATCCGTGATTTTTTTCACGGGTATGTTTATGTGGATGTAAGGTAATCAATGGTAGAGGTAATTTGACAATGTGGAAATGAAAGATTAAGAAAAGTGTGTTATGTCTCAAACATTGTAGCGGAAGAGACATAACTCTGGTTCAGAGCTTGGGGGGAAAAAACATGAAGTAAACAAAAAAAACTACAAAAATCTCGTTCGGACACAAGATTTAAAATTGGTGCGCAGAGAACAAAGGCAACTTCTCTTTTTGCCTTACAAAAATACTAAGGACTGTTGAAAGAAACCCTCTTTCTCAACCGATTTTTCTCCCTCCAGAATCTTCTTGTTTGTTGATATATAGATGTTTATAGTGTGGATGTGAGGGAATCCGACAGAATGATGGGTATGGTTAGACAATGTGGAAAAGGAAAAAGAGTGAGAAAAGCTTGTTACATCTCAAACATGTTTATTATCACGAGGATAAATCTTTATGCATTTCGTCGCGGCGAGCGACGTCTTCAGAAGAAAGTTGAACATGGCAGAAGTCCTGCAATTATCCGTGTGACCTGCAGCTAGCGATCCTGGATATATGTGCTGTGGCTGTCATCTATCTCATATGTAGTGGCTGAGACTGTTTTGTGTGATATATAAATGAAATTGTTGCTTCACCAAAAACCCCAGCCAGACGTTGGTATTTTCCTGAATGTTCTGTGTCGTTTCACCGTTGTTTTCTCCTCTGCCATTTTGTATATACACCATTAGAGGTTTTCCTACATAAATTCCTTATTCCCGTCTTGTGTGGTAGTTTGTTAGACACACGCCAATCGTGGGCAAAAGTTAAACAAAGATTTCTAACACTGTGACATTTATTATCATTAAGATTTGCAGTGCTAAAAACTCAAGTATGTGCAATCCACTCCTCACATGTTTGGGTGAAATGTATACCGTTCTGAGGAAGAACAGAGTGTTGTTGGTAGGAGAGAGAGAGAGAGGGGGGGGGGTTATATAATTAAATCTAATTTTCTTCATATTCTTTTCCTTTTAAAAACCCACTAAAAAGGCCTTGTGTCAGACTAGAATGAAAGATGAGTGTGTATCATATTTGCCCATTTGTAAGATACATGTTTCACAGTCATTTTTGAGACTTCTGCTCACTGTAATTCATCCCAACTTGGTAACTGTACAGTTCAAACCCTCAGTGATTTGCCTTCCATCTGTAGTACCAGTGTAATATTTGGTTACATTTTACTGGAAAGTTGGTTGTCTTAGAGACTGGCTAAATACTGGATTCATTTTCAGACAGACATTGTCTTTTCATTAATGAGAAAATTAAGGTTCAGAATGGTTATTTCCAGTCCTGTTCAAAGGAGTGACATGTTCTGGGTCGGTTTTTACAAATTGATATTCATCCATTATGAGCTACAAAATTTTGAAAA
>VCCN01001356.1:966100-976241 GCA_006491835.1 Architeuthis dux | reverse complement strand
CGATTGATAGTGAAGTGAATAAAACATGGGAGTCGTAACTTTTGTTTTATTATGACAAATTTAGCAGTTGTGATGGCCTTTGGTCCACTTTTTCCACCCAAATTTGTCCATTTTCCATTTTACCACCATTTCTGAGGCCTGCACTTGCAGTTCTTCTGATAAGGACTGCTTACACTGAAAGAGGACTTTTACTAGTTTCCTTTCATTCCTCTCCGGCAAGACTCGGTATAATATTCCTTAGGTTTAGTGGTCACAAATTCAGTAAAAGCATGAATTATGGCTTCCCTACCATTGAACCTTTTATTATGCATATGAAGTTTAAAATGCTCCAAAAGATGATAATCTATAGGAGAACTGTCAGGTGAATATGGAGAATGCTGCAAGATTTCATATCAATTCTCTGAGCTGAAAGAAAGTAAATATAACACAAACTAAAAGGACTTACCGTTGTTTTCTTTTCAGTTTTACTCTAGAAGCTTCTGAAGAATTCTCAGTATCTGCTGGTCGACCAGAATTTTCTGAACAGAAACAAAACATTGAATAAACAAGAGATGTTTCATCTTCAAAATGAAAATTTTGCAGGTAAAAACAACAATATGCAATGACTAGACCAGTGGTTCCCAACCTTTTAGAGTCATTCTCCACTTTTATCAATAAGATTACTAATATCCCCCCACCCCCCTGCTTCCATTTAGTAAGTTGCAACAAAGAATAATTTCAAATAATAACTATATTTTGCATATAATTAGACAGCTTTATAATAAGAATTAGTTTAATTTTATAATTGTACAGCTGCTGCTGTGTATTTGTTACTCAAATAAAGCAAACGAAAATAATTAGAATACATCATTTGAAATTCCAATTTATTACAAAAAAATAAAATTTCTGCTATCGTAACGGATATCAATGTGATCTCTGTTCTTGTTTTTTTGCAACTAGTTCTTCGATTTGTGGGTCGATTTGTGAGAGAGCATATCTTAAATCATTCTAAACTTGGAGCTTATTTCAAGCCTTCGACTTGATAGATAGAAATGCAGAAAACCCTATCTCTAGACTGGACTTTTATTTTTACTTAATATTACTTGGACTACCCAATTCTCTCCCCGGTTGGGAACCACTGGACTAGACAAGTTTATGCTTAAATTAAGACAAGTTTTGGTACTTCATTGTTATCTGTTAGCGTTTGGTATGGGTAGGGTAAACTGATGACCATTTATACACCAAGGTCTTCAGCTGAACAGAATTGGCAAGAGGTGGCAACACAATAGCAGTGAGAGTAGTCGTCATTCAACTATCCAACACAATTACTAATTTATTCCTCTTGAATCAAACAAGAATAAAATCTAAAAATATGAAAGATTTGCTTGTGTTTCCATGGGCTCTCGATTTTACATGAATATACCCGTACAATTGAAAGTTGTACAGGTGTATTAATGTAAAAAGAAAAAGTCAATTGAATTGAGGTATTCCAAAACCATATAATGCACTTTATCACTGGATATAGACTAACAGAGAAGATCAGGATAACCTCACTAAGAAACCAGACCAACCTCCCACCACTCTTTGATAAGGTGAAAAGCAAGTCCCTGAAACTATTTGGACACATCAAGCGATCAAAAACTTGCAAAACTATGTTTAGATGGCTGTGTACCAGGCCAATGCAAACAGGAAAGCCAATATGCAGATGGCGTGACAACATACTCCTCTGGTCAAAATGTTAACAACTGGACCGAGATAAAAACCCATACCAAAAAATATCACAAGCCAAGTCCTGTTGTCCAGAGGTCATGACACTCAAGATTGTAAAATCTGGGAGGGAATAAGTCATGTGATTTTGCAAAGTAGCGCCACATGACATTTTACAAAAAGCAAATGGCCATTTACTGACCGTCTCTTTACAACAAACAATTTTACTTACGATTATTAAAGCCCTTCATAGACATCAAAGTGTACGCCACATCATGAATATCAGAATCTTTAAAAAGAAGAGAAAAAAAAAGAAAAAGGTGAAATATAAAAACTATGGAGAAGATAAAAAATTGAAAATGTTGGTATTTAGAAGTCAAATCAAAATTTTCTCTCATCTTATTCCTATGAAATCTAAAAGGATTACATTCTCATCACAATGATAACAGTTTCTAGAGGGATGGAGGCTTTGAAATGTGGACAGAGTTAGATAAAATATTATAATCTACAAAGGAAACTAGCATTCCAAGGGAAATTATAAATCCCCTCCATCCATATATGCTGTGTTGTGGGTGAACAATTAAAAAGTTAGAAAAATGGGTGATCACTAAAAAAGTCTGAATTTTCAAAAAACAAGCGGGAACAAACTAGTGACCAATTTAACATGAACTTACATTGCATATTGAACCCCCCTCTAAAAACCTATTATGTGGGGGATTTAAAAAAAACAAAACATTTTCCTTACTGTTTGAGGGGAGTGTGTGCAAAATTTCAAGGTTCTACTATGAACGATTAAGGCTGGGCAAAGTACGGATACATAGATACATATAAATGTCAGAACACATGAATAACCTGAACCCAGCAATAAACCAGTGTTGTGAGTAGTAGTTACTAATATAATTTGAACTGAATTAATTAATTAACTTTTAAGCATATTTTCTACATTATCTTACAGCATATGCCGGACCATATCAAGCTTCGGTAGACATCCCCCTAGTCATAATACCAGTGCAATAGTTGCATTTAAAAAGATTTTTTTAAAAGTAAATGAACGTCTTATATCCAATCCTATGCAGTAAATGGATAAAATATTAAAAACAATTTGACATAATTAGAGGGATTAATTAACTTTTAAGCATGTTATCTTAAAAAAGATTTTTTCATATAAATCAAGTTTAATTTCTCTACATGAAAGCTTGTTAACAATTATCACCAACCTAGCAATCAGAATAAGAATTTTACAACTGAGCTTGTGCCTTAATGGGTCTATACATTTTAATATAGGCGATCAGTCTACATTTTCATGGTATCTGCCATTGTTTAAATAATTTCTAAAGTGAGTGAGTGAGAGAGAGTTATTTTTGCTACGTTTAGGAATGAAAGCGTCTGTTGGGGGGGGGGGGCAGGGCATTTTTCTCAGATGCCTGTGTTCATAGTCATTAGAAAAATAACCATAAATTTGTACTTACCTAAGTCACACCTAGACTGAGCCAATCTCTTACTTAAAAATGGGAACAGATCTACAAAAGCAAAAAAAAAATGAATCATTTCCATTTGTTAGTAAGCGATTCCACAGTATTTTAGCTAACTTTGTATTTTACAAGCATAATTTGAATCCATGAATTGCTCGTAGACTGATGGTCTGAGTAGTTGTGATGAAAAGCAACTAAAATTAAGATTAAAGAAATACTAGTCGAAAACTAATAAATGGTTGACACTTCTTCATCTAATGAAAATTCAAGATAATATTAGACACTTTGTCAACCATTATTAATCTTTGACTAGTATTTCTTTATTTTATTCTATATTTCTGATCTGGACTGTTTCCTAATGGCCGTAGACTGATGGTCTGGTCTGAGTAGTTGTGATTAAAATTAAGATAAAAGAAATACTAGTCAAAAACTAAAAGTCTATCTCAGAATCAAACGCCACTTGACACTGCAAATCAAAAAATACTATTATTATTTTTGTTTTAAACTATATTATTTTAATTACTAAAGGAACATGAAATAATTTGATGGGGTGACTGTTTATTAACTTACGTGGTGAAAGGCTGTTGGGCCCCAATTTTGGTGCTAGAGGAACAGGCTTGACATTGCTGGAATAAAAGAAAAAAATGAACATTTATTAAAATATTTGTAACATTGAATCAAAAATAAAACTGTTGCATTTACATCTATTTACTTTGTAATATTTGAAAGAAGTTTTCTAATTTCAAGCAGGAGCAGGATATTTCACAAATTTACTGTAATATAACCTTTTTAAGGAGACCAAAGAAGTTGCGGACTCTCTGGTCTCAAAAACACATCCCAATTTTGACTTGCAAAACTTTGAAAAAACACAGAAAAAAAAAAAGAAACCTTTGGGCTGTAAAACACAGGCTAAACTTTTTAGTCTTACTATGTGGAAAATATGGCATCTTTGACACTGGGAAAAATTTCAAGTTTCTACTATGAACAGTTAGGGCTAGGCGGAGTCCTGCTACATAGATAGATACATATAAATGTGGGAACACATGTATAACCTAAACCTTTGGTAGCGGTGATTAACAATGAAATTTTGTAATAAAGACTCAAGGGTGAATGACACTGAAATAGATTAGACACCTTGCATTTTATTTCATAAACAATCTATAGAATAGGCCAAAAAGTTTGTTTTGTTTTTTGTGGCTAGATAGCATTAGGAGTGTTTAGTTTTAACGAACTTCATTCAAAAAGATCTCTTGATTGTATTATGACACAGCAAGAAATAATACCAATTGACACCTCCATTATGGTGAGAGTTAAAGAAGATATATGAAAATAAAAGCCAATAAATTTATGATTTATAAAACTTCATGCAAAAATTGAGTAGAAATGAATTACATATAAATAATTTGTTACTCTCAAGTTGATATGTACATACTATAATAATAATAATAATAATAATAAGAAGAAGAAGAAGAAGAAGAAGAAGAAGAATAAGAAAAGACAATGTAGAGACTCAGAAATAATTTGCAAAAACTATTTATTACCTATTTTTCAGTGTCTGAAGAAAAATGGTGAGTCCGATGGTCTGTGTTTGAATTCTGAGTTGGTAGGTTTTTTTTGGTTTTTTATCAGCAGGGTAACAAAAAATCTAGAATTCAAACACAGACCCTCGGATGAAGTAGAACTCACCGTTTTTCTCCAGACTCCTTTGAAAAAGGCTGAATTTCTCAGTTGAAACATGTTAGGTAATAAATAATTTTTGCAAATTATTTCCGAGTTTCCACATTGTCTTTTCCTATCATCATTATGTCGGATAGCCTTTATCCTATTGTACACCATACTTTAATCAGGCAAAGGCTTAATTTGACACAAAGCTACATTTCTCCATGACAAGGTATTAACAGTTTATTTACATGTTATCTCCCTTAGACAAATACAGACGCGTGAAGATATCCTTAAATAAAATACAGGTTGAACCTCACTAATCTGGCAAGCTTGGGACCAAACAGGGTAGCGGTACCAGCAAAGCTTAGGGTTAAAAAAATGACAATGCATATACTCCATTTGATTATCATTAGATAAAGTATTATAACCAAATTTTTATTAACTTTGTCTACTTTTTTACCTTCATCTTAATTTTTTGTTGTCTATATACAACTATCAATTCGGGCAGTTTGTTTCTACAGCTAAGAATAAATAGAATATAAAAATAATTTATTTCCGATCGCGATATTTATTCGGTGCCGTAGAAACAAACGGTCCGAATTGATAGTCATATAAAAACAACTAAAAATTAAGATGAGGGTAAAAAAAGTAGTAAAAATTAGTAAAAATTGGGATAATAAATGAATAAATAGCGCAATCAGAAATAAAGAGCAAGCTTCTGGCGTGAATCGAACTCACACCATTCAACCAGAGAGAACCGTGGTGGAGGAGTCATAGCAGCCAGGCGTAAACTGGGCTTCTCTCTAGTTGAGGGATGCGAGTTTGATTCTCACCGGAAGCTTACTCATTTGTTGCCGTACAAACAAACTGTCCGAATTGATAGTTGTATATGCAACTAAAAATTAAGATGAACGTAAAAAAGTAGTCAAAATTAATAAAAGTTGGGAATGCATATACTGTACTGGATTACTAATACCAATACAATTTAGTACCGTACTTTGTTTCAAGAAAGGTAAACAGAATGAATTTCTCCAAAGGTTTAATCTTTAAAGTGTGAAAACCTCAATGTAGGCACAATTGTATAAGTGAAAAAAAATCATCAAATTAATTAATTTTTTTCTTCTTCCTTTATTAGATAAGTACCAAAAATTGTATTAAAATTCAATAATTACTTGATTTTTGGTAGATTTTTCAAATTGAGGTATTTTCTAATGCAAATTATTACGATTATTTTTTGTTTATAGGTAAAACAGCTTTTCACACAATCACTTTTCAAAAATATTTCCAGTTCTATAGTGTACACAAATATTTGCTAACTATTGCCACTTAAAATAGGACAATATTGTATATTCCGGACTGTAAGACAAATGGTTTACATGGGTATTTGGACGGAGTGTAATATTTGCATAGTTTAAAAAAATAAATAAATTTTAAAAATGTAAATGACCGTCTTACATACCAGCATATATACGCTAAATAAATTTAAAAAAATATTTTTTTAAAATAGCCTAATTCATAATACCAGCACATTGGATGTAGTGTATATTTGCATAGTTTAAACATTTTTTTTTTTTTAGTTAAATGGCCCTCATTGATAATTGATTGGTTAAGTAATTTGTCAAGTCTAAACAAGTAAAAACATTTTGTATTAAAACCATCAAATTTCCTGTACGTTTTGGAAAAGATTTCATACCGTCCCATAATCGTTGTTACATTTTCCTATGTATTTCATACACTAAATGTAACAACTATTATGGGGAAAAGCTAGTATTTTTTTTTCTTGTGTATACTGTTCAGTGAGTTGTGTAGAAAATATTTTTCTCTGTGTTATCAAAATAAATGCTACAGGGAAGGGGGGGTTGTGTTATCCAAATAAATGTTACTTGTTATCTTGCACAAGTACCTTTAAGTAGGTAGATTAGTCTGTTTAATTTGCTGTTATGTTTTTGTCTTGTCACAACTTGACTGAATCTGCTGCTGACAAGTTAGTAATTGACTGAACTAAAACAATTGGAGTGCGGTTAAATAAAGAATATACAGTAACTCACACGTGGCACGACTTTTCATCGAACATGTGTTCGAGTGATAATTCACAAATCTGAGTGACAGAGGGTCATGCTGCACTCGTAGTTGTCCCAATTGGAGTAATGGAAATTACAAAGTGAACTAGAAAACACTCAGAGTGCATACCTCTGCCAATGTCACTAAAAACTGAATGAAAACCAGTTCATATATAGCAACATTGCAGAGGAGGTAACTATATAAAAAATAAATTCCTGGATCCACCCCAAAATTTAATAAATTCTTTTTTAGCCCATGGCCCACCCTTCCACAAAACGTCATTAAAATTTATTGAAAACTTTTGGAGATGTGTGGACAAACATGAATGAATACATAAATATGAAATGGAAGATGTGATTAGACAATGTGGTATGGATGTTTAGATTAATCTAAACACCCACACCACAGGGACCCATACGGCACTTTCAACCAAATAAACCAGGTCACCTAGGCATACAGAACACTTCATTTCATCTCTACTACCCGGCCTGGATAGTCACACTTCTCTGCACTTTTCTGATGAAGTCACCCGCAGCGACAAAATGCATAAAGGTTTATCTTCATGATAATAAATATGTTTGAGACGTTACACGCTTTTCTCAATCTTTCTTTTCAACATTGTCTAATCACACCTACCATTGTCGGATCACATAAATACATTCACAAAGATAAATATGAAAAGAATGAAAAAATATCTCAAACAAAAACAAAAATTCCTGGATCCACCCAATTCTTTCTTATTCCATGGCCTACCCTTCCAGAAAATTTCATTGAGAACTTTTGGAGATATTCTGTTGACAGTCATATAGTTACATATTTGCACCCCTCACAAAAGTATTAGGTAGGTTGGATTCGAGCTTCTGCAGCCATCCAAGTTCTTGTAGCTTAGATGGTAAAGCAGCAAATGTGGCAAGGGGGATATGAGTTTGAGTCTCACTGGCAGCTTATTCTTTATTGCCAATATGCACCATTTACTCACTGCCATAGATTAGCAGCCTGAGTTAAGTTGTGAGAAAAAAAAATAACAAAAGATTAAGATGACGGTAAATAGCAGTCAAAAATGAATAATAATGGATTACAATTCTTCATCTAATAAAAAATAATAAAACAAATCAAAAAGGTTTGATTTCAGATAACACCTATCTTCTCCAACTAAAATATTCTATAGCCCCCCCCCCACCAAAAAAAACGGGGTTTCGTTATAGCGTGGTTTGCAACATAATGCGGACGTACCCCAGAATATTAATCTAGCTCCAAAAGAGCTCGATCTAACACCAAAATAGCTTAATTCACAACACTGGTTATCACAGCTCGGTTATAACACAGTTGGCTTTCTTGGACCCCAACACCCGCGTTATAACGGGGGATGCCTGTAATGTCATGATTCCAAGATGGCATTTGGTATTTTATCCTATAAGAAACTGTTTTCCCTTGACATTTATATAAGCTTCAACAAAGATTTGATATTTGGATAGAATTCTTAATCACCACTACCCACAACAATGGTTTTTGCTGGGTTTATATAAGTTATTCATGTGTTCTGACATTTATATGTATCTATCTATCTATCTGGACTTCGCCCAGCCATACCGTTCATAGTAGAAACTTGAAATTTTGCACGCACGCATGCACACACAATGAGCAGGGAACATTCCCCCATAACAGCTTTTTAGAGGGAGGTTCAATATGCAATGTAAGTTTATGCTAAACTGCAGCCTTCACGCTTGTTTTTTTAGTGATCACAGCCCAACAAAAGGCGGGAGAAGTAACTTATTCATTGATCACCCATTTTCCCAACTTTTTAATTGATCACAGCATATATGGGTGGCGGTGATTCATAATTTCCATTGGAATGCTAGTTTCTTCTTTGTTTATATCCCAGAAAATGGTAGCATATACCTCGAAGACACAATTCCAAAAGGTGTTAACCCATTAACAGCAGAAGGTGGCAAGAGTAATAGTTATTCTGACTGGAATTGGTTAGGAAAAGATATATTGCAGCCTGGGGAGAGACGGAGGAAGAGAGCATCTGGGGAGAGACGGAGGAAGAGAGCATCTGGGGAGAGACGGAGGAAGAAAGCATCTGGGGAGAGACGGAGGAAGGGAGTATCTGGACAGAACTAGCAAGAGGGGGTGAATGGGAGGAGGAGCCATGAGGGAGGGAAGGAACAAGCACTAAGGTAGAAGAGAGAGTGTGTGCAGACAGATGGCTGCAAAAGAAGTCGATACAGCTATTTCTTAAATGAAAAGGAGAAAGGAAGATGACAACGACGTCAGCGTAAAGACCAACAAATTTAAGGTGCCGTGCATAGAGAGAGTCCACTCCAGTATTCACACCATCTCACTGATCTATAGGGTCGAACCCTTGGATGACATGACCTGCAGATGAATTAGCAAAAACATGTTGGCCAGAAATGAAGGAATACGTCTCTCCCATCACCTTTTCTCAGCAGAATCAATAGTTGGCCAGGTGTCTAGTGATCACCCACTACTCTGCGGCTGAAGCCCAACACTAAAAGGGGGAAATGACACTACCTTCCTATCACTAGATGGAATAATAGACTGACGACATTTGAAAAACCACTTGGCTACAAGAAACACTTGGACAGTGTGAACGACTCATCAAATAATGACTCAGATACTGCCTCTTGTGCCTTCTAAATTTATTTAAGAAAATGTGAAATTCTTCTAAAATATAGTTCTGTCCGAAAAGTATCCAGCTATTTAATATAGGCCTCCCCCGCTATAACGCAGTTCGTGATATAATGCATGTGGATGGTGAACCCAAAAGAGCTATATCTAGCTCCAAAAGAGCTAATTTGATAACACTGATTATCATGGCTCAGTTATAACGAGGTTGGATTTCTTGGTCGTTAACACCCGTGTTATAATGGCACCTGAGCCTCCTTCAAAGTACTCCTGCTGGGACATCACACACTTATCCCAGCATCCACAGTCTGAAATCTACCCCCTTTCAATGGCAAAACCCCCAGAAGTTGCAGGGAGCCAAATCTGGATTGTAGGGGGCTAACGGACTTGGGTGATATCCTGCCAAACTCAGAAATAAACTAGAAAGCATATACCACTGCCAACATTGTACACTAATTCAATTGATTCCTGGATCCACCTCAGAATTTAATCACTTCTTCCTTAGCTAATAACCCAACCTTCCACAAAATTTAATTGAAATTCATTCAAAACTATTGGAGATATTGTGTAGACAGATGGGAGCAAATACATAAATGTATGGGAAAAAAAAA
>VCCN01001356.1:950064-960283 GCA_006491835.1 Architeuthis dux | reverse complement strand
TTTGTTGGGCTTTGATCACTAAAAAAGGTCTCAATTTACAAAAAAAAGCAATCACAAACTAGTGACCAATTTAGCATAAACTTACATTGCATATTAAACCCCCTCTAAAAATTTAAAAAGAAATAAACAAAAAAAACCAACATTTTCCCTGCTCATTGAGGGAAGTGTCTGTGCAATATTTCAAGTTTCTACTATGAACGGTTAGGGCTAGACGAAGTCCAGATACATAGATAGATACATATAAATGTCTGAACACATGAATAACCTAAACCCAGCAATAAACCAGTGTTGTGGGTAGTGCTGATTAATTAATAAAAATGCATTTTATACATGGCTTTATATTTTTTTATTAATATTTTTAATATACAGAATGTTTGTATTTCCGGTTGAGCCTCTGTCAGGACTGAGTTATGGGATTTTCTGATGTATAAATATCGACACTATTCCAAGCTTTGTTTGGACAACTGAACTTCTCCTTTATGTTGTTAATGTTGTAACCATAATATTTGGGCCGATCTATTCATCTTTCTTTCCCAGCTAAATAATTGAATAACACTCTTCTTGTCAACTGTTATAACAACCTTTGCAATAGAAAATGCATTAACCCTCTATGGGACAAGTGACTATACCTGAGGACCTGTCAGCCACATGCAGATATTGTAGCCACAAAGACAACATAATCCACACCAATGTAGTCTGCAAGGTTTGCAAAGTACACTTGTGCTTGAACAAAGACAGAAACTGTTTTGAGGCATACCACACCATTAAATTAGCCGGTTTTTGGTCCACACAATAACATTTTAAAATCAACCCAGAGGTGTTATTTTTTTGGTCAATACCAATTTGTTGGTATCTATTCATTATATTGAATGTTATTCTTTAATTCTATGTTTTATTTAACTTTCTACTTTAATTTTTTAAAATTTTCCATTTTTGGTCACTTTTGAGGCAAGGCACCATATATGATCACTTCATCAGAGGGGGTTTTGCCACCATAAACAAAAAAATTTCAGAAAATTTGCAACTGAAAATATCTTGTAATTATGTCTAGTTTAACATACAAAAAGGTTGTTTTGATATCTAAAATATTTTAGGGCTGATCTATAAAGGGTTAAAGAGATTTACAGGCCTAGTTCAAAAAGGTAAAACAATGGTTCATTCAATGTCCCCCCCACTCCAGCAATTATGTATTAAAACAGAGGCCAAGACATACTTTCACCTGAAATCTCAATTATCTCAATTAAACAAGTAGCAATGGGGACATCGTATAGGTGATAAGATCATTAAGTTGCTTATTCAGCAAGATATTTTTAAGAGATTAAGGCTACACAAATACAAGCCACGTGGCTAATCAGGTGGACAACTAATCTTTATGTAGACACATTTGCTGTCAATAGAACCTCTTCTCACTCAAATCCGCAGGTGTTTATAGTGTTTCCATGTTTTAAGTATACTTATTTACTAAGCTTAGTCTGGCACAAGGCCTTATTAGTTGAGCATCAGATGAAGAGTGAACTGACTACACTAGCAAATTGGTCTGAGATGAGCTTGTTAACCATTTATCTCCCTAAATCTTATCTGGCCTCAAGTGTTTCAAGTAGAGCACAAGATTCACAGTCATTGAGATATTGTTTCAAACAAAGGATTTAATTGTTAAAATTCCCACCCTAAATAATTTTTTAAGGTTCAATATGCAATGTAAGTTTATGCTAAATTGGTCACTAGTTTTTTGCCCGCTAGAATTTTTTGAAAATTCAGACCTTTTTTTAGTAATCACAACCCAACAAAAGGCGAGAGAAGTAACTTATTCATTGATCAGCACTTTTTCCAACTTTTAATTGATCATCCCCAACACAGCATATGATGGCAGTGATTCATAATTTCCCTTGGAATGCTAGTTTCAGTTGATTTTCATTGCAACTGCTCAGATTGTTAGTAAACAACGCAGATCGGAAATAAAGGATAAGCTCTTGACAAGACTTGAACTCACATCCCCCTTTGCCTTAGGAAGCCTCGTTTTAAATAAAATCAACATAATATTAGATATTTTCCATAGTTTTCAGAAGGGTCATTAACATTCAAATAATTCTTTGGACGATTGAACTCGTTTGTATTTAACTCTTTAAAGTATCATGGGTTAAATTACATTAAATTACCTCCCACTTTTGAATATCTTTGTGGTGGTTCATTTTTAATACCACCTTTTTATCTTCATATATCTAGGAGCATAGAGGTTTATATTCTGTCCCACCATTTTGTTTAGTACCCAGGCTGATCAACAGATGGCAGAGTAGTTCATAGTGGGAGAAGTGCCTCAAATAGTTAAAAGATTTTATTACAAATGATACTGTTATCAAGTTGACTTTTCAACCAGAAATTTATACAAAGTCATTAATTTTAGGTGCGAGTGGCCATGTGGTTAACAGCATGGAGAATGGGATTGGCGAGCCGAATTCAAACTCTAGCAGATACAATTTGAGTTCACTTAGTACAAATGCCCTTGGGAAAAGCATGTATCCATCTCTTCCCCCCCCCCCAGTCTTACACTTACTTGGGGATGGCCTACCTTCAACAGCAGGCCTTAAAAGACTGATAAGAAAATAAATAAATTTTAAAAAATTAAATTTAAACAAATTTTAAATTGAGACATTTAAGGGTTAAAAAGTTTTGCTTTCTCAATTCAGCCTTGTTACACAACAAATCTAATGTTTCTCCTTTTCTGTCATCCGATGTGACATTCCTTATTTACTCAGCCAAGTTCCACCAGCAACATTCCTTCCAATAACCAGGTTACTGAAATATAACCTACTTTCAGGGTTGCCAGATTCAGCTACAAGTAACCAATTCAGCTACTTTTGAAAGCCAAGCGCTTCTAAATTTTGAATTTTGCTACTTGCGACTTTTTGGGCTACTTTCAAAATAAACTGGGCTAACAACGAGAAGAAAGTCAATTATTGGTTATTTATGCATTTATAATGTAATATAATTACCTTCAAAGACACAAAGATAACCATTTCTAATTTATCATATAATCCCTTTGGGTCATTCTGTGTTAAGTGGACAGATTTGGGGAAAGTGCCCCACTCGACCATCTTAGAATTTGCTCTAACTAACACATGTTCATTTGGGTTTGAAATGAAGTCCTGTAAAATTCTAGCTCAATATCCTTACTCGTTCAGTCACTATGGATCCAAGAACAAGGACTACTTTGTTCGAAGTGATGACGACCAGATTGTTTTTGCATTTTCAACTAGCAACCATTCTACAACAGGAACTTCTACTGCACTGAAAATCAGTTCTCAGGGTCAACTTCATATGTTGATCTTGAAAATGTTATTAGCCTAGCACTAGAAAGCATATTTTTTCAGAAAAAGATGTCAAAATGGGCTCCAGATTTCATTGGTATCTCCAAGAAGCCATTTTTAAGTAATCATTACTCTGAACCTAGCCAACTTTGTGAGCTGTCTGGCAAGGAAGAAAGTGATGTCAATGCGCTACAATCTGGATCTTTCTAGCTTTTCTAGATCCTGAGATATAAGGTCTCAAAAATGGCCCGAATTAAAAACCCACAAAAATGCACCATTTTTAAAGGCAAGAATGAATGTGTGGAACAAGTTGCACAATTTTCTAACAAGAACCACTGAAAAGAGCAATGTTTAAAATACTTGGGACTAGATTTTCAAGTTGGTGTCTTGATTCTTTCATCAGTGGTTGAAAGACTTTTTTCTTCTCAAAGGTTGATGAGTCTTCATAATAAGCACCTGGGTTTGAATTTAAATCTAGGACCATAAAATCCTGTTGTGTAATTCTATTAAATCATTGCTATCAAAATTTATACATATTACTCTCTTGAAACAATTATTTATCTCTGCCAACAAAGTTGAAAAATGATATATGTTTTTGGTTGTGTTATTTTTCCTGTCTGCAAGATATCTCCAAAAGTTCTAAATGAATTTCATTCAAATTTTCTGGAATGGTGGACAATAGGCAACGGAAGAAGTGATTACATTTTGGAGCGGATCCATGCACAATTATCTCCCCTATGTCTTAGTTAAATGTCATGGGCTTTTCGTTACATTGATTTCTCTTTCAGCTTCTTCATATATGAATCAATGAATATATGCAACATTCAAAATTTAAACAGTTAACTACCCCATCTCTGATCCATCCACTAAATGATTTCAATGATGCTTATAGTTATGGACAGTGGTGTTGACAGTGGTATGCACTCTAAGTACTTTCTAGTTTTACTTGTATTAATAAAAAGATTTTCTTTCAAATAAAAATGAATTCAGGAACAAAGATTTATAGTTAATTTATTAATCTGGCAAGTGCTTAATAGTTGCTTTAATATACATTCTCTGGCCAAAGGCCACATAATCATGACATATACTTAAAAGACAGGACTAGTAACGTGTAGTTTTAATTCAATCATGTCATGTCACTGAATATGAGAGACATGCCCCATGATCACGCCATCCATGACCTTTGCTGAAGCCACATTGCTGAATATATTACATCAGTATCCACTTTAATTTGTATCTTTGGGTACAGTAAGTTCAGGAATAACTTTGCAAGAGAAGTGTAAAGAAGATATAAGTAATTTTGATAGTTAGGAACCACCCAGGCTATTGAGACCATGGTGATCCAGTGTCAGGTGCAATGTTTTAGACAGCTCAACAAGTTGAAAGAAAAATGCTGGCTGTTTTAGGCATAGTTGCAATAACAATGGTGAGGTGAACAATGTTTGTTCGTGTGAGTGAACAGAAACACTTTCAACAGGTGAGAAAAAGCCTGAAGACTAAATATAGATGGCCGACTTGAATAAATAAGAAATTCTCTTGCATTCAGTTGAATGAACATAGAAAAATCTACTCTTCAAACAAAAGTTACTTGCAAAACAAACCTGGATAATCCCGGGTTTGAAGAGTCCCAAATACGGTCCAAATTCCAGTTGGCTATAAAAAGTGGCCATTTCCGATTTTAAACTAAGGGACCAATTTAGCATAAACTTGGATTGCAAAATGGGGGTTTAAAGAAAAAAGTTTTTTCTAGACTCACATGAAATGGTGACAGTTTTGGTTGACAGTCTCTAATAATTTGCAAGCTGCCATTTCAGACCAAAACAAACTAAATTTTTCAGCTCAAGTATAAAAAATATTATTCAATTGTTAAAGCATTTCTTTCTAAATGTCTGGTTTATTTTCTTATGTTCTATCAGTGAACTGATCGAGGGTGGATCAATAAATCCATAAAACTGACACAGTTATTAGCAGAATTTTGATCTGAAATTTTCACTCTATAATGTTCGATCTATGGGATTAGTATTCACAAATGAATTAAGTGCATTGATAAGGGAAGAAATTATGTTGAAAAATAAATGCAGAAGAAGCCATTTCTAATAATGTTATCAAACGGTTATTGTTATCAAAATCAGTCAGTCCCAAACACTAGTGATGTACCGGAATATAAACCCGGTCGGATATTCGGCACCGGATTCACTAAAAATTATCACTGCCACCATGGGAATCCGGTGCTGGATATCCGACTGGATTGACATCCCTACCAAACACAATGATAAAAAATTGTTCCAATTTTTATAACTTTTGCCTAATGTTATCAGCCAGTTATTGTTATCTGAAAGACTGTCCCAAAGTGATCACAATATAAGCGGTTTTCCCAGTATTTGTTGTTTGAAATAATTACTTTTTGCATCATTAAGCTACAGCCTTATTGATATGTACTTACATATTTCAGAATGTTAAGAGAAACGCAATATTTAATGATTTTCTTCAAAACATTCTTACGTGTCATCAAACAATTTCCTGTCAATATTTACTGTATATTTCGGCATATAAGACAACACTTGAATCATCCAAAAAACACCACCAAACACGGGGTCATCTTATAGGCTAGATACAGAAATAGTGCCTAAGCAGTGAGCTAAAACCGTGAAATTCAGACTGAAATTGGGGTCTCGTGTTATCTGAAGGTCGCCTTACCCGCCAAAATATACAGTAATTGTTTTCCCTAAGAATCTATCTGTTGTCATTTTCAGAGTAATTGTTGAATTTTCTATGTAATCTTTCCTTTTTACCCCCACAAAAATTCATTTCAAACGGACTGCTTCAAGCAGAGAAACAAAAAGAAAAAATGCTGAGCATTCAAAAGATAAAACCAGAAGCAAAAACAAATTGTATGAATTATTTTTATCACTTGTTTCACCTTTGGAAATTTAATTCCACAGCGGAAACGGTGCCTGCTCCGTTTAAATAGAGGCCGATACAAAACCTGGGTTCACCGTTTGAGCCCAAATCGATTAATCTTCAAACTGAGTCAGACAAAAAGAGGTGCACACGCAAGAGCAGTTCAATATTAAATAAATCCACCATGCCTGACGCTATAATGTAACAGCGGCCGGCTGTATGTTGCCACGACAACCAGCCTCGAATGTATTGGTTGACTGTTAGCAGTGCCGAGAGTGCCTTTACAAGGAAAAGAATGAATGGAGCCCCAAAGCCACAAAGAATGTTGGTTTTATTGACTTCCAATCAATCAACGGCTCATAACAGCCGAATCAGTGCACCACTTTGGATTGAAAAGTGCTACTTTCGCTTCCCAATGCAACCATAATGACGTTGATGATGATTAAGTGTCTGCTTCTTCCTGATTTGTTTAAAGCTCCGTTTTTAATCTTATTGTTCTTTTTATCTGTACAATAATGCCAGTTCTGGAAATGTGGAGATGCCAGTTCTGGAAATGTGGAGTTGCCAGTTCTGGAAATGTGTAGACCTTCGTATCCAAAAGTGCTACTTCCGATTTTCAATGCAACCATGATGACGACAAGGATGACGATGATGAAGTGTCTGCCTCTTACTGCTTTCACTGGAGAGAATAAAGTCATGCATCACTTGGTTTCAAAGTCCGCAAAGCCTGGAAATGGATTTTTCCCCCGCTTAGCAGCCAGGTGGAATATCCAAGCATCTTAGGAAATAATGTCTGAGCAGAGTGGGGAATCTTGGGAAAGGAGCAGATGGCAATGATCTCATCGTCCAAATGAACATACTGTCCAGGGCAATGGCCGGCTTTCCTTTATGCATCGTCAAGTAAGAATTAAGATCGCCACGAGGACATGAAGCAACATACCGGCCATAGTTTACCTCTGTAACCAAAGTGATATATGTATTCACTTATGTTTGTCTGTCTGTCATCATATTAGGAAGAAAAAGACTTAGATAAGCATTCAGTAGTAATTTGAAAGAAAAGTGAATTATTAATCACAGCTACCCACAACTTTTTGCTGGGTTTAGGTTATTCATGTGTTCTGACATTTATATGTATCCGGACTTCACCCAGCCCTAACTGTTCATAGTAGAAACTTAAAATGTTGCGTGCACACGCACACCCCTCAATGAGTGTGGAAAATGTTTTTTTTTGAAAATTCCACCACCTAAATAGGTTTTTAGAGGGGGGTTCAATAGGCAATGTAAGTTTAAGCTAAATCGGTAACTAGTTTGTGCCCGGTTGTTTTAAAAAAAATTCTGACCTTTTTTAGTGATCACAGCCTAACAAAAGGCGAGAGAAGTAACTTATTCATTGATCACCCCTTTTCCCGACATTTTAATTGATCACTGCCAACACAGCATATATGGATGGCAGTGATTCATAATTTCCCTGTGAATACTAGTCTATTTTTTGTATTCATTTTTTTTTTCACCTTATAGCCACTGAATTTCTACATACCCAATTTAACCATTTTTACTTCTGCCAACATGCGACACAGATAGGTTTCTTCAGTTTTTAAGTGGGACTGGCTATGTTGACAGTTTTGGCTGACATTTTCTAAAAACAGTAAAGCTTTCTTCTAACAAGAGTTAGATGCAAACATTTCACTTTTGTTGATAGCCACGAGGAAAAAAACAAAAAAAAAACAAAAAAAACCTAACTTTCTTAACCTTTTCAAGACTAACCTACTAAGGTGCTTAATGCCTGAATTAAAATGATCTAGTAGACTTATTAAAAAGATTTATGGGACATATATATCCCAGCAGTCATAGAAACCATGGGATATATATGTCCCAGGAGTTTCAAAACTGTTGCCATTCATCTACCTTCCTACAATGGTATAAATCTAATTTAGAATATATATGTCCCAGTAGTCGCAAAAGGGTTAACATTCATCTGAATAAGCTTACTGCTCTCCTACAATGTTGTAAATCTTTAAAAAAAGAAAGAAAAAGGGGACATGAAAAAATCCATTCCAATATATCATTGGTAAATGGCCAGTGCAAATATGTAAAACAAAAAAAAGAAGTGATTTTGCCTCGTTTTGATAGTTTTTGTTACTCAAGCAGCTGATCTAGAAAGAAGTCGCCCAAACGTTAAAGTATCAAATAAATCTTGTATATCTTGCCAAAGCAAAATAAGTGAATGAAGGGGAAGAAATCGAAAGGGTGTGGAGTGAAAGAAACAGTCGGGGAAACAAAAAACATAAGAAAAGGAATTTGGCCACATCAAAGAACATCCAAGATGAAGATCTTCATATGGAAATATGAAGAAAAAAAAAAAAAAAAAAAAAAAAAAAGTTCCCAAATATATTTGCTACAGATACAGAAAGTATTTTTATCTCTGCTTATAAGACATATGTTTTAGAAGGGCATTTTTGGACTACTGCTCAGCACAACTAATCCCAACCCTCTTGCTTTAGTACTTGGCCTCTCATCCATAATACCCGTGCATTGGATGCAGTGTAATATTTGCAGAGTTTTTTGTTTTTAAATTTAAATTTAAATGTGTGTCTTATCTGCCAGAAAATATGCAGATTTGATAGTTGCAGAGTAATTATTTGGTTAATACCAGGGCTGTAGAGTCGGACACAAAACATCTGACACCACAATTTCTGGTATCACCAACTCCGACTCTTCTGGCTTTAAAATGGCTAAAATTGGTTAGATTTTTCATTTCCAGCTATGTTATTTAATTATACTTTTTAATAAAAAATATATTTTCTTAAACCTTTAAAACTGTGTTTAAGTGCCATTTACATCCTAAAAATAGAAAAATTTGCAAGTAATTTTTTTGTGCTTTCAATCTATAAGAAATTTCTCTGGAAATTTGTCAGTTTTCAAAAGTTAATTTTTAAAGGTTTTGCAGATAGTTTATTTACATTCAGGCAGGCCTTCCACAGGAAGTAGCTCGAAAACCAACCTATTGGGCAGGTTTTCAAGTAGTAATGTTACAATTTACATTGGGTCGGAGTCAGTATATTTTTACCAACTCAGACTCCAGTCAGTAATATTTTTCTGACTGACTCCAGTAATCCAAAATTCCTCAGACTCCACAGCCCTGGTAATACTAGTCAAAACAAACAGTAATGTTCTACGCTGGTGGTCCCCAAATACCAGACTGCGGACTGGTATTGGGCTAAAAGCATATGCTACCATGCTGCAAGGAAATGGTATGATTTGGCAATATGAAATGATATGAAAAAAATAAAAAATAAAAAAATTAATTTCCTTGGATCTTAATATTAAATTCATTAGATAAACACTTTTAAAAATGAAATTGAGTGAATTAGCCATTTATACATGACTTTTAGTTGACTTATCCTCTATATTCCAATCGTGATTAATCCCTTTCGGTGGTGCAAAAAAAAAAAAAAAAAAAAAAAAAAAAGGTTGGTAACCCCATCTCTATATTTACATAAAAGTATGAATCTATTTCGGCTCACAGACTCGATTTGAATAATGTTGCAAATTTGAAATTCAGGATGAGAGTGAATTTGCAAATATTTTGATTTATGCAAAAAATAATTAAAAAAATGTGAGCAGATAGTGAAGCTTTCAGCAATGATTTTTTTCGTGTGTGTTTAGCTCCTCATTCTAAAATAACAAACCCCATCAAAACACACCCAATACTCCCACACACACATTTGTGCCATTACATACACAAACAAATAGATAATTAAATATTGACTTTAAATTTAAAACATTTCCAACATATGAAAATAATCAATAGATGTTTGGTATCAAAGAGTCAGGGTGAAGGTGGGGGATGATGGACAGGAGAATGTCAGTTATTAGTTGGGGGAGTATGGGGGAGAGAAACATATCAAGGGAGGCTGTGAAATGTCAGGAACCAAAGCACAGGTTATGTAGAATCACCAACCATCGTTTTCTAAAGGCTGTGAACATTAAAAATTATCAACAGAAGGAACAGC
>VCCN01001356.1:856702-883044 GCA_006491835.1 Architeuthis dux | reverse complement strand
GGGCCCGATGTGGTCCTATTAAGCAGATTCGACTGTATCGATCTTTTAGACACTGAAGATTATACAAAGAGTTATATCCCAAATCTCTAATGAACCGTACTTTAACAGAATAACAATTTATTTAATTTCTATCAACTTTTACTATGTCCAAGTTACTTAGAAACAATAATAGAAGAAACCTGTTTTATTATTCCGTGCAACACTAACAGTACCATGGGAGTTTCTAATTACTGCCGGACAATGCCCAAAATTGACCAATAGCTCTTATAACCACACAGGGCCAGCTCGTCCATTAGGCGAACCTAGGTGGTCGCCTAGCATTCAAAGGTCCTCGGAGTGCACCCCAAATTGATAAAACTAATCGTTAGAATACAACTGGGTATGCAAATTTTAAGTCTCACCTGGGGCACATGAAACACTTGAGCCGGCCATGTAACGACTCATAACCCAAAAACAAAGCTTCCTAACACTAGTAAAATAATCTGTTGGGCAGTGATTTGTGAAAATATACACTACAAATGTTTAAAAAAGCTGTTGAACATTGTCAGGTGGGAGTTAGGTACATTGTTGTAGCAATGACAACAGGCGTTAGGAAAATAAAATAAGAGTTTTAAAAACAGGAAAACGAATCTGTTACCAATAAGCAGCTTTATTTGTAGATGCCTGAAAAACAAACTGGTTAATGGATTCCTGGGGTATGAGAAGACATTTGTACTGATTGGCCTCAATAAATGCCTTCTAATATGATTAGTCTAATAAGAGGGAAGACGAAGAAGAAAACCATTTAACTTAGTCATCTTTAGTATCATTCAACTTGAAATCAGTAAGTTGGGGGTGGTATTGGTAAGTTGGGGGTCGTATTGGTATGCCTGCTCCACAACAAAGACTGGTGTTCAGCAGCCAGCTAAGTATGTACAGACTGGGGGTGACAATAGCCAAAGGGGGTGACAATGGACAATGTCACTCAGTCCTGGACACTTAAGTACATTCTGATATCATCAGGAAACAAAGCTGGACTAAGGTAGAAATTAAACCAAGGAAGGAAGACAAGTGGGCGTTATGTCTCTTCCAGTAAGTGGTGTTACCGGAATTTTCATGAAAAGTTAAAAAGTGCTTGGGTTCATTTCAAGCCAAAACAATTAATGAAGGAATGCAAATACATGTGCACCACCAATTTTCTGGCACAGATGGTCTGGACAAAATTTACAAGTGGACACTTAAATTTTTCAAAGCTCTTACACCAATTCACCGAGTGGCCACAAGTGGAGCCATATCTTAATTGTTTATACTGTGGTGGTTGTTACTACTCCATCAATTTTGTAAAAGAAAATTGTAAAAATTCCAAGCTTAATTTGCTTACCCATAGTAATGACTTCCAAGGATAGTGCAGGTATCAGTGGTGGTGTAAAACACAAACACAAGTACATATAGATGCAAAAATAGTCAAAATGTTCTACCTTTTTTGTATCGATATGGACTTGTGTTTGAAAATTCGACCGCAGTCTTAGGGTACAAAAGCTCATCCTAAAATCATAATAATCTATCATAATAGAAGTGAGAGATGCTCATGGCTATATGAATATCTTATATCAGATAACTCATTAAAGAAATTGAGTTGATGTAGAAGGATTATTCCAGCATTACTTCATAAGAACATTATACACTTGGTAATATCCCGTTACAATGCGAGTGTTGGGGTCCAAAAAAGCCAACCATGTTATAACCGAGCCGCTATAAAATTTAGTTATTTTAGAGATGGATCTAGCTATTTTAGAGCTAGATCAATATTTTGGGGTCCACCACCCACTTGCATTATAACGCAAACTGTTATAACTGGGGAGGCCTGTATCAACAAATGCAAATTATAAACATGCAAATGTGATAAGAACTAAGTTAATAGCATTTGAGTTATGGTGGATTTCTTTTATAATGTACAGACTTTGATGTCTGAGCACTTTATAAGTGGCAACTGAAGAGGCAGATTTCAATAAGACTTATACATCTGGATGAATACGTTACTATTATTGTAGGTCTAGCATTTTTTAGGCAAAGTCTGAAATGAGCTTATTTCATTCTGACCGTATATACACATTGCCTAGGTATTTTTATAGAATGTCTACATATTCTATAGAATGTCTAGCATTTTTTAGGCAAAGTATAATATCATAGACAGCAGGGATTGGACACTTTATCAATGAATTGAAATCTGTGAAACCTAAACTAATTAAAAATATAATAGACACGGCTGATGCCAAGAATGTCTCGGAGGAAGTTACTTCTCTTCTGATTTCACTATGTCTACTCTAGCAGTCAAAAAGTTTATCGACCCAGAGTATTGTGATAAAAAGCAACAATAATAAGATGGAGTAAAACAAGTAATCTACTTATTATATAAGTCAAGTGATGGACTATATTTTCTATCTGTAACATTTGTTAAGGGAGATAACTATTAAATGCTAATTATAGAGTAGCCTCCCTTATTATTTTTTTAATTACTTTCTTTTCTTTGATAATGCATAAAAAGTCAGGGTTCATTCTTGTTGAATACGAACAAGGAAATGCAGAGCAACATAATGTTTTGATATTTTTTTTTAAAGTTCAATGCAATTGCAAAAATATTTAAATATGGCTGTCATTTTCTGACAGCATTGGTAAACTAGTAATAGGAATTCTTGTACTGTTTCAAGCAGAAGATGATTATAAATATGAAAACTCACCATAAACTGAATGACAAATGGGCTTTACACCCATCCTGAACTTTTTCTATCCTAAATTTTCAATTCAATTCCCAGGGGGCCTAATGACACACAGCACAAGTAAATCCAACAATGATTTCTAAGATAATAACATCTTTCTCTTTTATTTATCTACTACATAAGCTAGTTATCTTAGTTCAGTCAATTATTAACTTGTCAGCAGCAGATTCAGTCAAGTTGTAACAAGACAAAAACATAAGAGCAAATTAAACAAACTAATCTACCTACTTAAAAAGGTACTTGAAGATAATGTAGTAACATTTATTTCGATAGCACAGAAAAAAACAAAACAATATTTTCTACACAATTCGATCACCAGTAAGTACAAGGAAAAAATATACAAAATGAAGTCTCTTCCAAAACCTGCAGGAAATTCGATTGTTTAATACCAATTGATTTTACTTATTCGAAAATTACTTATTACCATATTTGACCCCCCCCCCGCCAAAAAAGGACTCAAAAAAGGTAAACGTAGCCTTTGTTGTCCAGCCCCACATTGGCCAGAACTTACAGGAGTTTAAAAAACTGGGTGATGAATGAGAAGAATTTAGGGAAACAACACATGTTGACGGCATCAGTAAACTAGTAAAAGTAATAAATACTTTTACTGTTTCAAGCAGAAGATGATTATAAATATGAAAACTCACCATAAACAGAATGACAAATGAACTTTTTCTATCCTAAATTTTCAATTCAATTCCCAGGGGGCCTAATGACACACAGCACAAGTAAATCCAACAATGATTTCTAAGATAATAACATCTTTCTCTTTTATTTATTTACTACATAAGCTAGTGGTCTTAGTTCAGTCAATTATTAACTTGTGCACAGATACTACACTGATCCTCTGCATATGGCCAGGAAGCGATACTTTGATGCTAGGCAGGGCTCTCTGATCCTTCTGATCCATGCATAAATAATCCTGTCATTTTTTATGAGTACTATGCTCATATAAAATAAAATTTAAAGAAACCAGAGTTCTGTTTAAAAAAAAGAGAAGAAAATCCTTGCAAGGAATTCGTCATCATAAAAATCTGCTTGTTCTTTTCTAGGGAAATTCAGGCAATATGTATAATCAGCTTACGAATGGATAAACCACATCAGCAAAGATTTGATTTGTCAAATATTTAGGATGACCAAAATAATTTGTACAAATTTGATACTTATTTACAAAGTTGTTCCCATATGTGAAGAAAAAATAAGAACAGAATTTTCTATCAAATATTTCACCAGATGATCATGTAATTCCAAGAATTCTATAAAAACAGGTCTGATTAGTCACTCAATAGAAACCGTCCCGTGCCTAACATCTTTTGTTGGGGGTGATCAATTAAAAATTTGTAAAAAGGGGTAATCAATGAATAAGTTACCTCTTCTTGCCTTTTGTTGGGCAGTGATCACTAAAGAAGTATGAATTGTCAAAAAAAAAACATACATGAACACTGCCGGACACAAACTATTGGGCCAATTCAGCATAAACTTACATTGCAAACGCCCACTAAAAACCTTGGGGGGGGGGTTAAAAAAAAAAAAAACCTTTTTTCTAGACATAAGGAGTAAATTTTTAAATTTTTAGCCCTCCATTGATATCAGCCTGTATGCACGACACATGCATAGATAGCCAGCCAGACCTTAGAAACTGAAGAAACCTACGTTAACAGTTTCTAATATTCACAGGAAACCTCTGCTTAATATGATTAATGTGTCCTCAAAAAGTGCGACGCTAATTGAAACAGCGTTAATCAAACTTGGAGAAATAATCGAAACCTGAGAAATAATCGAAACCCGAGAAATAATGTAATTAATCCTCAAATTCCAATTTAGAAAAATTAAAAATGATTTTTAAAACAATCTGTTAATATATAATAAGGCGCACTATTTGATTTTGGGGGGAAAAAATTGTTAGTGCATTAATCAAAAAATGCGCAAATCGGAGCCGCGTTAATCGGGGGTTTCCTGTATTTGATGGAATGGAAGGAAAGCCTATCAGAGGTAAAGAAGATTAACAGGTAAAAAAAAGTCATTTACGCGAACGGATTGTTGACATCGTTTCGTTTTTATTGCTTTTCCTCTTTTTATTTTAAAATTTAAAACCAAGAGTTGTATTTTAGGAGATTTGTGGCCCCTCTACCCGGTCTACGTGGACTGCTTCTTCATTGGAGATATTTCATGCAAAAGGTCAATAAAACAAAAATGGTGGAAAATAGAAGAGAGAAAGATAACAGCATTAATTTGATTTCCTTCTGCATATCGGATAAGAGATTCCTGAGGTATCATTGGGAACACACACTCTTGTGTGTATGAACACGTGTGTGTGAGTGAGAGAGGGAGAATGAAGGCGTGTATGCATGAAGGCGTGTGCATGTGTGAGTATGTATGAAGGCACATGTGAGTGTATCTATGAAGGCACATGTGAGTGTATCTATGAAGGCACGTGTGAGTGTTTCTATGAAAGCACGTGTGAGTGTTTCTATGAAAGCATGTGTGAGTAATGTATGAAGATGTGTGCATGCAAGCACATACACACCTACTTGTGTATGCTGCTATACAAAGTATAAACGTTTGAGGCTTAATAAATATTTCATGTGCACCCATTATAGGTGTATCTATTAGAAGTCTGTATACAAGAAGATTCTGATGTTCAGGATTTTGCATCTATTTTCATTTATTCTTTAATTTAAGGTTGTTTTTTCCCCAGAAGCCACCATCAGCCGCATCCTGATAGCTACAAGAATTCCTTATCAAAGTGAGTGAAGAAAAAAGAACCATCTTTGTTTTTTTTATTCAAATTAAGAAAGAGAGCAACAAGAAAAAAAGTATCTTGAGTTTCAGATAAAGCTTTGGATGGTTATTTTATACAATTCTAAATATTTATTTTTATTTAAAACTTATTTTACATAATTTTGTTATTAATGATTGTACAATTTTATTATTTAACCTTCATTCACAAACATATATATGTCATTAATAATGAAAATATATTAATTTATAGAATGAAATTTTATTTGTTATAAAATCCTATTACAAATCAGATTTTTTTGCTTTCATCAAATACAATTCCGGCAAATGGCTGTTACAGATCCAAACAATCTTGTTTTAGAAATCATAAATGCAACAAGTTGAGATTCGACCATTGTGAAAAAGCAAGGGCACACTTCATGGTTGAATAAAAAGATCTCACAAACATCAAAGGTTTAATAAGCACAACAGGGGTTCCCAACCTGAGGTACATGTACCACCAGGGGTACTTTTGCACTTTTCAAAGGGTACATAGGAGTCCAAGATTACAACCATAGTGTACACTGCTGTAGTGTAAGAAGCTCTTTACAAAAGAGCTGATAAACGCAACCAACAAGGCTTTATTTCCAGTATTGAGGATTAGATCAAATCTCAAAACACCTGAACAAGATCTTCATTGTGCAGATGCTAAAGTTCCCCCTCGTATTAATGAACTTGTTGCCAAAAAAACAATTCAACATCTCACAATATAAGACTGACTATTCAAAGAATTAATCATTGAGTATTTTATGGAACAAGAAGAGGAACTTAAAAGATATTTCCTAAACCTTTTACTAACAATTAAATGGAGCTCTTATTAAAATCATTATAATTTTTTATCCTTAATTATTTTTTTTTTGGAGGGGGGGGTATATGGGAACCTGTCAGTATGCCCAACAGGTACAGAGAAACAACATGAGAGAACCCCTGCACTAGACTGACAGCTAGGTGATTTGTTTTGGTTTGAAACTGGAGAGGTTTCCTTTCTAGTTGAGGTAACAAGCCTCAAATGACCCAACATTTTGCATAAAACTCACACTTTGAAACCTCCATCACAATGTGCTACCACTGAGCCAAACAGGAATGCAAAGAAATCCTCCAAGGTCCTACAAGGTTTTTAAGAAACTGAGAATTTTAAAATGGGGATGGTCTTTGTATAAATTTCAAGTTTTCAAATTTTTTTTAATATTGTGATTTCAGGTGTGCAGCAATTTTATTATGCCAGAGCTTTTATTGAAGACTAGTGTACTCGTGTAGTAAATAATGACGACAGTTTGTCTTTTAAAAAAGGCTGTTAGCTGCTTTGATGTATTGTCCCATTTCTCCAATGTATACAATTTGACCGATATACTTTATGCTTAAAATTTCAATGCCGAGTCATCAGTGTACCCTTGGCCTATTGGTAAGTCATTAGGCAGTAAGGTCCGCGTTGGAGTTCATATCGCAGCAGTTCCACTCAATTTTATATATCAGTTTCCTTCAGCATGACAAAAAAACAAATAAATAAAAATACATTGGTAATTATTATGGGTTTTGATATATAATTTGGGGTCAGTTTTCTCAAAGCAGGTCATTAATAAATATGACCTTGTGGGCATAAATTGAAATGTCACAATGAAATGCTACAATTAGAAAATTCTTATGACAAACACTATAAGAGTTTAATGAGCAAATTATGTCTACCAATTAATCAAAAGATATCATTTTGTAATAAAAATTAGCATATTGTAGAAAGTCTCTTAGAGACCCTTATTTTTATGATAGAGATCATCATCTGTTAAAGGTCCATTGCTGGATAAAGGCCTTTTCCATCTCCTATGACGACTTAGATTGTGCTAACCTCTGCCACGTTTTCTATCTCATCTCTCCATCTTGTCTTTTTCTACTGCGTTTACTGTCCCATGTGTACCAGTCGGTTAGTCTTTTCCCCCCATCTATTGTCATTTCCTCTTGCTAGGTGACCAGCCCATCTCCATTTTTGCTGCTTAATTATTTGTATAATAACCTTCACTCTAGTTCTCCCTCTGATCCATGTTGATCTTTTTCTATCTCTTAGAGTTATCCCTAGCATTGATCTTTCCATGGCTCTCTGTGCTATTCTAAGTTGGTTTTAAAGAGAGGCTCTAGAAGAGGTTGATGAATACATCTACCTAGGACAGGTAATAAAGTTAGAGAAAGACCATGACGACGACGTATAACGATAGGTTGGAAAGCATTCTGAAGAGCACCTTGCCAATGTGCTTAAAGCATAAAGTATACAACGGCTGCATAATACCAGCCATGACTTACAGATGCGAACATGGAAATGATAGAAATAATAATCTATATATCAATGAGACTGTTAGATTACAGGTGAGGCTCCTATTTTGCACAAGATGCATTCTGAGAAAATGGACAATCTGGGAGCTTTTTCCAATCTGGTAACAATTACACATCCGCTCCTACTTTGGAATAGTAGTGGACAAAGTAGGAGCTTCCCTTGCATTTGTAGATCGCATTATCTATACATATAAAAGCCAAATATGCAAATGAGTATGTTCATTTGGTTGTATATTCGGTTGTCTGTAGTGTCTGCTAGCCGAGATCCTACAACTAATAATGGACTGGTCCAAATGAGATAGATTGTACAACAAATAATAGAATTAAAGGGTGGAAAACATGGAGACATGCCATTTCCATATCAAAGAAGTACATTGACCAAATTCAACAGAACCATGTCTGTCAACGCAACAATGTCCTTTGATGTAGCCAACAGACTGAAGAAATTGGAAAGGGAAAGGCAGTTTCTGGACAAACCCTTGCAAAAAAAATGGGCAAATGTAAATACTCTCAGTACACAAAAAAAAAAGAAAAAAAAAAAAAAAAAAAAAAAAAAAAAAAAAAAAAAAAAGGTCAAAACTCCAACTTCTATTCCCGCTGAAGATGATTACTGCAACTTTTATATTGTATATATAATGAATAAAAAAATTATAAAAATTTTTTCTATGTTTATTTATTAGAATGAAATAAGCCCATTTTCATTAATATCTAAGACTTGTCAATTTAGCTCTCAGTCAGTAAGACACCTGGCTACAGATCACTTGGTTGTGAGTTCAAATCACGGTAGGGGAATGGAGATTTTACATATCGGTTTACACCTCTAATTTTGGTGAGGATTGTTCTTGTTAAAGTAGGAAAACAAAGTCAACTCCTGACTGTCCTGGAGTTTGACAATATGAGGATTATTGTTATTTGTTTTGTATAAAATAAAAACCTGCTTTTGTAGTAAAAGATCAATTTTATGGGCATAACTTACCCCCAACGCGTTTATGAAATCATCCATACTATTATTTTGTTTGTATGTACGACAGTTACACTTTAGAGTGGGGGTGCCACCCTTGCGCCTCTGCTTTAACAACATGACTCGCCTTACCCACTCCTGACCACAACACCCTTGTGATCTGCGTTGTTTTCTCTCACACAACTGCTGCTTGCACCAACAGCTACAGCCATGTGTCCATGCCGCAAAATGCAAACGGAGTGAATGCTACAGCCCCTTATCGGTTCCTTGCTTCTTTTCTCCCTCCTCGCCCATCTTTGCAATGTAACGAACAAGCATAAAAATGGAAAAGGGTGCTTATGCTTGGATAGGAGCAAAAGGGACTCAACCTTCACTAAAACTATCATTTATTATTCCCCCCTTACAAGTCTGAAGCCTAAAAAGTTATAGTAGTAGTAGACCACAGGAATATGGACATAGCAGAAGTAATCAATAATAATAATAGATATATTAGTTTCATTTTCTTTTACATATAGTTAATATAGCTACATTCCATAGGTAATAAATTACTTTAACAAAATTATATACCTCAATTGCAGAAATATATATATATGCGAGGGCAATTTCCACGGGTTCAGCTAGTATTTTATTACTTCCCTTGACAGATGAGAGATGTTTGAGAATGTTATTGGACGTAACAATGAAAAGAGATAAAAAAAATAAAATAAACAGCTACGTCCACAACAAGAAGCTAGTCGAATCTTTAAAAAAAAACAAAAAAAACCCAAAAATGGAATAATAAGAAAAACAGCCTGCGGAGCGAGGGACAAAAAAACTCGCAATATTTTAAGGTCTTCTACTCTTATGTCCTACGATTCCCACCCTCACACTTCTTTTCTTTTTTTTTTGTATAATATATAGATCGAGATGAGCCGTCTGGTCTCTGCTCTCAGCCTTGTAGAAAAGGATAAAGAAAAAGAAGAAGAAAAAAACATTTTAAAAAGAAAACATAGAAAGGAAAGTTATTTGGCCCAGAACATGTCTAGTTGTCAGCAATCTTTTCCCCAGCATTAAGAACATTGTTTTATTTTTATATTACTTTTATTTGGGGGTGAGGGGGGTTAGGAGAGGGAAAAAAAGAAAGAACGAACGAAAAGAGAAAGTAAAAAAAAAACAAAAACACGTTTAAGGCCAGGATTAACCTTTATGAATAGCTGCAGAATGCCGAACTGAAGCCAGTCTGACGAGGGAGGGGTGAGACATGAAGCGAGGAGACGAGCCTACAGGATGGAGAAGGAAGGGTAGGGGTTCGATTCCAACGTGCGAGAAAGAAAGGAATCCAATGTGTTGCCATGACAACCAGAATGCAAAATTATGCTCAATCGATACACTTATAAACAGTAAGTACTTTTTTTTTTTTTTTTTAGAGGCGGGTGTGGGGGCCTCTACGGACAATCATGACCATTATTACTGGGTAGACACAGAGAGAGAGAGGGAGGGGGTGAAAGAAAAACGTTTATATTTAAAAAGATACATCTTATGCTTATTTGGTTTAATTGAGGAAATATTACTGATAATCCGATACGGATTAGGAGGATTTATAATTCAGGTTTGTGATCATAAACAGATATTTATACTAGATTAGCTGAAGTACCCGGCTGCATTAGGCAGTACTTTCTATTCTTGACACACGTTAATGAAATATTTCAATGCAAAAACTATCCCTGACACTTCTTAATACTAGTACTCAAAAATGTTAATGAAACGAGCGGCAGGGAATTTATTTATGTTTGAGAACTAGTAGTATCAGGGAATGGCAGGGATAAAAAGTACCGACCTCGTGCCTGGCGCAGACGGACAAGACTTGGATCTCAGATGGTTATAATGAAAGTAAAACGAATCCTTAGTACTGATGGTGAGCTGGTAAGTGTTGTTTCCGTTAGAGTTAAGTTATGCAAAACTGCTGGATATATATAGTCCTGAAAAGTACTACAATTCGTGTATTTTTAAAAACCTTCACCAGGGTCCAATAAGTATGCAAACCAAATGTGTTAGCCGTTCGGCCGTCTATAGAGGACAAACAAACTCTTCTCAATTATTAATATAGATTTCAAGTACTAGACTAGAGTCGACTGCTTAATTTCAAAGCCATTCCCCCTCCCCCTTTTTTTAAAATTCTTAACAACTTATGTTTAAACCGTAATCACCCAGCACTTAGGATGGAATTCAAACACAGCTGTGCCATCCCCACAATTGTGATGGAAGACACCTGGGACAAGAGTATAATCATGAGTATCATGGGTTTTAGAAGTACAGGGTTGACTGCATATACAAGGTCTGTCCATGAAGTAATCAGCCATTTTGAATATCAAGATCCAGTTTCGTGGCTGTGCTGTAACTTGGCAACCAATCCTAAGGGACCATAATGTGCAAGCATGAACAGGCACTTTCCCGTGGGGTTACTCAGTCTGCAGTGGGATGCCATTAAGTGAGTTTGTGTACTGTGTAACCATTGCATTCACGTTTCGTGCTGTGTTTTCTTACAAAACATCACATCACAAAGGTCTGGCAACCCGCCTACAGTCCAGATTTGCTTTCCCTGTGAATTCTGGCTATTAACAGAGATTTCAGACTGTGAATGAGATTAAGGAGTATACAACAAGGCAACTGATGGCAATCCCAAAAGAGGACTTTGCAGACAGTTTTGAAAAGTGGAAGAGGTGCTGGGATAAGTGTATGAGGACCCAAGGGGTGAGGGGGGGGGCAATAGTGCCACTGCCCTAGTTAGGCTTTTTTTTTTGTTAATATGAAATTGTTGGATACTTTGTGGACAGACCACGTACAACAGTAGGTGGCCTCTTTAGAGAATAGACATGCTCTTCAAACATTTGGTTCTTGTTCTGAAGCTTCAGTTTTGTTGAATCAGACAACAAAATAAATATTCAAAAGCAAAAGTGGTATTCAAAGAAATAGATTATTTGCTTTAGGCCAGACATATCAGCAGGCTTGAACTCTGGCGCCAGATTATGCGTATTGGCTGGACCTCATCTTTAGACAAGGTTTGCCAAAAATTGTGACTGAGAATCCGTTTCCTGGTTAGGACTATCCCATTGCACCAAGAGAAATTTCTGGAAGACTACAGGTGGCGTTGTGTGTGGAGCCATCTCTTAATTGTTTATACTGAGGTGGTTGTTACTACTCCATCAATTTTGCAAAATTCCTCACCTAATTTGCTGATGTTTACCCCTAGCAGTGCAGGTCTGTGGTGGCGTAAAGCGAAAACACTAGTCCGTATCAATGCAAGGTAGAAATGTTGAGAAAACCCTACTGTAGCGTTTCGGTGCAGAAACTATGTGATATTTGTACTAGTTTTCAATTAAGATACCTGTATTTGATTCATTTATAATAAAATGTATCATTTATATTGATGTATTGCATTCAACCATTTAATTCATATTTAATATTTGTTTAATTTAAAACAGGATGTTGAAAATGGCCTAAACAGCTGTAACATGTGCAATACATCAATATAAATGATACATTTTATTATAAACAAATCAAATACAGGTATCTTAATTGAAAACTAGTACAAATATCACATAGCTTCTGCACCGAAACGCTACAGTAGAGTTTTCTCAACATTTCTACCTTTTCTTGCATTGATACGCACTAGTGTTTTCGCTTTACGCCACCACAGACCTGCACTGCTAGGGGTAAACATCCATCAGAAGGCACACAAGGCAGAACTACGTTATTTAGAATTTTGAAGTTTTAGAATTTTAATATTTTATGACATCTAGAACACTGAAAGTGAAAATAGTTTTCATTTTCATAGTTTATCGGTTGTTTAATTTAAGTTTTTAACAGTCCTAATGCTCAAAAAATACGAGATGTGCATAATCAGTGGGTCAGAGGTGTATTAGTGAATTATCATTACGTGACCTCAGTTGGTCTGGCAAAATAGATAATCCGGAATTGTGCAAGAACCAAGGGTGCCAGAAAATCTGTGGTCTTCCTGTTAGTAATAATCTATTCCCCTTGAAATGAAAACAGATGATTAAAAATCTATTGTTTCATCTAACTACAACTGAAGAAATGTGTGTTTGTGAATGCATCATGCTTCCATTCAAGCATAAGCACCATCTTCCATTCTTACCCTTGTTCCTTACATTGCAATGACGGATGGGGAGGGAGCTAGTCCTTTTTGCTCTCATTCAAGTATAACGACCCTCTTCCTTTCTTACCCATGTTCATGACATTGCCAGGGTGACTGGGGAGGGAGAACAGAAAGAATGAAGGATATGAAGAAAATGAATAATAATCAGAAAGTGTAACTGTTGTACTTACAAACAAGTAGAATAATAGTATAATTCTTCGGTGTTTTGGATCCTTACTTAGTAACTATAAAGAACTTTAGGACTTGGATATTTGCAATTTTTTAATTGGATGAAGGTATCAAAGAAATCTGTATGTGTATGCACCACAATTACTCGACAACCGACCATTGTAGGAAGTTGACATTTGCCAGATATATTAGTCAGCACACAAGGCAGTGTCCAGTTTGAAATTTTTATGATCAGCGGTTCTTGAGAAATCTAATAAAAATAAATAAAACATTAAAAATTACAGATCTTTCTTCATAGTTTAAATAAGTTATCTCCCTTGACTTCCGGTCTTTAGAATTATTGGCAACACTGAAGAGAAGTAACCGAAATACTATGAAGCCGTAATTTTGTACGAATGACAGAAAATTATTTTACATAAAAAGTATGGCAAGCTGCTCCACACACCATGAGGTCTGGTCCCTTCCAAACATGCACCTTTGGAATGTGCATTGACCTAGATAAAACAGAAGGCAGTCAAATTCTGCTCTGTTTGTATTAATGTAAAGAGCCGGCTAGATTTTATATCAGACTATTGCCCAATACAAAGGTTCTAAGTCCCCACCCCTCAAAAGGTTGTTGGTGGGTCAGGTGTACCTGTTCACAGGTTGCAGAGATAGGGGTCATAGTTTATCTGTTAAAAGATGATGCCTTATCAATGGTTCATGATTGAATCTTTAGAAATTAGCAATGTCTTTCATGGCCTATTCCAACAACAGTTCAATTCATTCTGTAATTTTGACTGATAAGTCACTATGAGCACCCAATCAAGTAGATATTCCTACCATTGGTGGATTAACCATTAAGCTGTATAGGCTTAAGACTGAGGGCCTGGAAGTGATAGGAGCCAAGAGCAAAAACAATGTTTGTGTGTACATACACATGAACATTGTTCCCTCTAATTTTTTTGTAGTCAGTGGGCACAAAAATCTTATGTTGTGCAAATTTTTTCTTTTGACAAAAGTATGTGCACACTTTTGAATTTGACATAAGGAATCAATATTTTTCAATAAAAACTCAGTAAGCTATCTACAAAATTTGAAATCTTTTGTGTGTACACACGCACAGCTTAGAGGGAACTATGTACGTGAGTATTTTGGATTCTGTAATTGATTCATAACTGTATGATATTATACATGTAGTTATATATATATATATAAACAATACAAAATATTTAAAGTGACATATGTCACTTTATTCTATACAACAAAGGGTGGAGCAGTGGGACAAGGTCGGCTGGGGGGGGGGGGTCTTACTAAAGCTCAACCTAGAAGCTGGGTGGTAGATAATTCATCACTGATTCCTGCTTATAACCCTTTACTTCAGATATCCCAACAAATATTAGTATTACATTGTTACATATGGAATGTCATATTTTGAATAGTAAGATGAAGGATGATATAAACAACAACAAAAATCGGTAAATATTTAACAAAAATAATACCAATTTGAAGCTAAAACCTTTTTCCAACGAGCCTCTAATGATAATATGCCATTTCTATAAAAATTCTCTAGGTTTAGTGATTACAAATTCAATAGAGGCACAACTTATGGCTTCCCTGTTATTGAACCTTTTATTATGGAAATGAAGTTCAAAATGCTTGAAAAGATAATAATTTGGACGAGAAATGTTGATTAAACAAAAAGATGAAGATTCAGTTTAGCTAACCTGACGGGCATAAAGTAAGGGTCCAGTTTAGAATTGTAATCTAACCTCTTGCCAAAAATGTAAAAGTTTTAGAATTTGCAAAAACTAATATTCATTAGTAACCACAGAAAATATGGTGGCTATAGCTCTAGCCGTCTTATGGTTATGCAATGACAGCCGGACGGATATTTGGTGAATTATAATAAGATATCATCACTAATAAACTGAATAGTCATAACTCCAAAAAGGGTGGGGCAGAAATACCTGACACTTTTTAAAATGCAGTTTCTTTTGTTACAGGTGGAGTTCACTGGTGGCTTCTTGATTATCGAACAGTAAACTGCTTGGAGTTTAGTTGTTGGGCGTTATAGCAGTGCAATATGCAGTAAATTCTCATCAAAAGAATGACATTGACAAGAATGATTCCTTGAACATCCACTGTGTAGCTGTTACAGTCATGAGCATATGGGAACTCTTTTGTTAAGAGGGGCAAAAGGCTTGATTTGCCTGAAAATTCACATTTTACACAATTACCTGAATTTGGCGTGTATGCCTATGGTTACAATGATAAAAAGTGTCAGGTGTTTCTGTCCCAGCCTTTTGGGAGTTATGACTATTCAATTTATATAGATTTGGATACTGAATGTTACTAACATTGTTAGAAAATAGGAGAGATCAGGGAGTCTTAATAGAAATGTTCAAGATTATGCATGGTTTAAAAGTAGTAAACCCTGAAGTATTTTTTGGTACAAGGGACTGAGAGGCCACACATATACGGTAGAAGCAAATAGTCGATTGAATATAAAAAAATTTTTTTTTAGCAATAGAGTAGTAGGACTTTGGAATAGATTACCGGAATATGTAGTGCTATCAACAGATGCAAATGATTTTAAGAAAAATTATGTTTATTACGTCACCACAAAGGTTTAAGACCCTAGATATTGTGTAAATATAATTGTTATGTGTGCTTGTATATACAAATTGTATACTTTTTTTTCCGCACTAAAATAAAATGTTCTAAAGAAAAATATTTTCCAGTTATAAAACAGATTGTAATTTGATAGTTATGAGATAAAACGTTATTGCGATTACATGAACATCTATAATGCCAGGGTGGAAACAAAAGAGTTAATTTAACCTTTCTGTTGAAGTTGTAGAAGCAAAACAATATCACTCGGTATCAGTTCAAAGTTCACGGACAGACATTTAAAAAAAAAAAAAAAAAAGAAGCATTTGTAATTTAGAAGACTTGCTGGGAAGAAAAATAACTAATACAGATCTCCCCCGATATAAGGCAGGTAGTTGGTGGACCCAAAAATATTAATCTAGCTCCAAAATAGCTAAATTGGCAACCCTGGTCATCACGGCTCAGTTATAACGTGGTTGGCTTTCTTGGACCCCAACACTCACGTTATAAATGGGGGGGGGGGATGCCTGTAGAGACAAGGGCAACTACTGTAATTTCTGTAGAACATTTACTTTTATCTATATCAGGGTATTCAACCTTTTTTTTTTGGTCACCGCCCACATTGACATATTTTAAAGAGATTAAAACATGTTACCGCCCACCTAACATAAAAATTAGTTTTCTTCAAAACAAACTACCGCCTACTTAAAATTGCAAGCCGACCACGTTGAAGACCTCTGATGTATATAATACTACAAGTATGTTTTTGTTTATCTGTGAGTGACCTCTAAGTAGCTCAAATGGCAGCATTGTAGCCAGAGGGTTGAATTAAGATACCCCCAAAATGAACTTAAAGAATGAAAAAAAAAAAAAAAAAAAAATCCAGATGATTTGCAACTGAATAATAGTGTGGGGTCTGCACCTCATACAGATCTACCAAGTATCCCATATTTCGTGGTAGACTCCCGTTTTTTGAAGCCAAGTGCTATACCCCGCGCATGTAATGAATTTGTACGAATTTCCTACCAAGTCTCCCACATTTTGTTGATTATCTTGGTTTAAATAGGTTTTCAATACACTGAAATAGTTATTTTAGAGCTTGTAGAATTTGGGGCATTTCTTTTTTTAGTAGATTTCCCGAACATTCTAAATTTTGGCAGGTATGTTCATATACAGTACGGATTTGGAACCGAAGTGAATATTAGCCCTAAATTTATTTTTATTTTTTTTAAATCGTTCTTTAATCTATGGGACTTTTGGCATCAGAAAGAGCATCTGGTTGCAAAAACTTGCAAAACAATTAAGAGGACGAGAAAAGCCAAATGAATTTCACGCATGCAACCACGTAAAGAAGCAACATTTGTTTTTGTGTTGGTCCAATGCATTACTTTGCAAAATGGTTGCCAACTGCTTGAAAAAAAGAAGAAAAAAAAAGAAGAAAAAAAAGAAAAAAGAAGAAAAAAGAAGAAAAAAGAAGAAAAAAGAAGAAAAAAGAAGAAAAAAGAAGAAGACAGGTCTGGTTAGTCAGTCAATAGAAACCGTCACGCGACCAACGTCTTTTGGCAGCATGCTGTGTTGGGGGTGAGCAATTAAAAAATTGGAAAAACTGATCAATGGATGAGTTAGTTCTCTCGCCTTTTGTTGGGCGGTGATCACTAATCTTCGAAAAACAAGCGTGAATGCTGCCAGATACAAAATAAGGGACCAATTTATATTGTAAATTGAACCCCAACTAAAAACTGGCGCGGGGGTTAAAAAGGAAGTTTTTTTTCTAGACATAGTAAGGAGTAAATGTTTAAATTTTCAGCCCTCTAACTCCATTGATGCAGCTTGTACACATGACACATACATAGCCAGCTATGTTGACAGTTTCTAAAAAAGGGGGGGGTGCAGAGAGAGAGAGAGAGAGAGAGACACACACAGAGCGACACACACACACACACAGAGAGTGAGTGAGCCACAGAGAGAGAGAGAGCCACAGAGAGAGAGAGAGAGAGAGGGAAATACACACACACACACACACAGATTGACAGACAGACATCCTGTTCATCAGTCACCCATAACAGAGATGTAATCAGCAGAACAAGATCCTACAACATTCCTCTACTCTTATTTTCAATCCAACCTACACAAGGTGTAAAGTCACCTGTCCACAGATTCAATTACAAAATTAATGTAGCACCTGGTGGTGAAAAAGAAAAACAAATAAATATTATACAGTAGGTGTGTAATTGTAGATGCATTTGGTTCATTCATAATATCAACGCAGAAGTGAGGAGAAAAAATACAAAGACCACCAGGTGTCAGAGAAATACTTTAGTATTAGACAGCAGAAATTGTAAACAGCTTTTCCTTTACATTACAACAACTAGGGCAGTGCCCGTTCCAAAGGTGCATGTTTGGAAAGGGCTGGACTTTATGGTGTGTGGGGCAGCTGCCATAATTAGTATGTAATATAATTTTTCCGATCGTCGTACGAAACTAGGCTTCGAAGTATTTTGGTTACTTCTCTACAGTATTGCCAATTTAGATAATTCTAAAGAGCAGAAGTCAAGGGAGATAATTTTTTAAAATCTATGAAGAAAGGTCCATTAATCTAATTTTTTTAATTTATTTTTATTAGATTTCTCGAGAACCGCCGATTCAAAAAACTGCACTGCCTTGTGTGCTGCCTAGCGCCTAATATCTGGCAAATGTGAACTTTGTAAGAGGATTGAAAATTCTTTCAGGCTATAATGTCAAATTCTTTTAATTCTATAACTAGTAAATATGAAACTTTTGTCAAACTCCAGGACAAAGTCAGAGTTGACTTTACTTTCCTATGTAACAAGAACAATCCTCACCAAAAATAGGGGAGTAAACAGATATATAAAATCTGCATTAACCTTCCATGATTTTAACTCACGATATGTGACCTCAAAGCAGACATCTTACCACTGCGCCAAACTAACAAGTCTTACATGGCATTCAAATTTATATTAGAAATACACCAGGAAGTAGGAGCAGAGTTTGACACTGCAGCAGCCAGGCTTGTTTTCTAATAGTTTTGAAAATCTCAGTCCAGTAATATCCAGAAAGCAAGAAAATAAAAGTACTTGTAGTTATGATTGATACTATTGTTCGGACTGAGATCCTCATCTTGGTTGTCATTTCCACAACGTTTTGGCCTTCTTCAGCTGTCAAGTTTTGTCGGTCACTTCCCGGAACTATTGAACTGAACCCTTTATTTGATCCACGGGGGTATACTGTCCTCATTCCACTATCCATGTCCTAGAAATTATTTCGTGGTTATTTTTCAGTTGTGGTGCTCCTGCCTGGGATTGAACCCACAACCTACAGATGACTCAACAGTCAGACGCTTTTTAACCAACGCTTTAGTTATCTAGGCCACCGTCCCAACTTGAGGATCTCAGTCCAAACAATAGTATCAATAATACTAACACCTCATCTCAGAAATACCGAACTTTGTAGTTATGAGTTTCAATAATGTAAACCTGTTAAATTAACATTAAAATGTGACCCAAACTAAAAGCAGCCCAACACATCTGAAATTAATCCATGTTTGTATAACATTTAGATAAAAACATGGACAGGCCACAAAGATTGGAAAGGATAAGGGAGAGAATGATAAGATATAGGCAAAGGGCGAGAGAAGAGAAGAGAAGAATAGAGGCATGAGATAATGGATAATCTTAGTTGTCAACACATGTGGAATTTCCACAGGTTCAGCTAACACATATCGCCGTATTTTGTTAGTAATGCATGCATCAATTCCTGACCAACGACAATCCCTTTCAATGCATTTCTATATTAAAATCATTAGCAATACATTTACATTATATATATATATGATTGTAATTGCCTTTTTGGGCTACGCCATTTTGGTTTACAAAATGGTTTTTATAGGAACGCTCTATTTTCGGATAGTTTAGGGAGAACCTGTAACCAAATAAGCTTCCATCATGGCTATTTTGTTGACGAAATGAGATGTAGTAAATCAGTCTATTATTAAACAATTGCTTTACTTCAGCATGCAATACAATGCTAGCTTTTACGAGCATACAACACAATGGATTCTCACGTTCTTGATCTTTTCCACTGCCGTGAATTAAGAGAAACAAAATACTGATACATCGAAATACCCCCACCCTCACAAACTGAAAGGATATGAAAGGATATTTGATTGTTATTCTCAGACATTTTTCTCTGGAAAAGCAGTGGAAATGTTTGTTTTGTTTATCATAATAATGGTTGCCAAGACAACCATAAGTTGCTACGGTGACTGTAACCATGGCCACACCAACGTTCAGATTCTACAAAATTGAGTCAATCAATCAAGTAAGAGTAATGAAATAAAATCTATATACCAACTTTTGTTCAGACGATCTAATCTCTTCTTCCCATCTTTGTGTAAGCATAACGTTTCAGCCAATTCATTCTATGGCCTTCTTCAGGTGTAATAATTAATATCCGTAAGGAAAGAGAGTCTCTTTTATCAGTCTCTTTCTCCAGTCGTGTAAAGCAAAAAAAATGGTATCAAACAGAAAATTTAAACGTTAATGGAACAAGCTGTACTGCACGCATTGCTAAAATAGAATACCTTATTTACAAGTGTTGCGGTTAACGTTTAAATTTTCTGTTTGATACCGTTTTTGGCTTTGCACCACTGGAGAGAGAGACCAATAAAAGAGACTCTTTCCACAGGGATATTACATTTTACACCTGAAGGCGGCCGTCGAATGATTTAGACAAAACGTTGTGTTAACATCAAAGATGGGAAGAAGAGATTAGATTGTCCAAAAAATTTTTTAATGTTAATGACAATAAAATCTATATAATATTAAAAAAGTCTGATTTTGTTTATCTAGAACTGAATTCACTACATTCACTGAATTCGCATATTTGGTGTTAAGAAAATTTCAGAGAAGCAGGAAATTTGTCAGGATTTCCTGTTTGGGGAAATACTTTGGCTTATTTCTCTTTTCTTCAAATATGCAAAAGGATAAAAGCCCCATTTTCAAACAGCTTGCTACAAAACCATCTTTGAAAAAATATCATCAAGTGGTTACGCATTTCATTGTGGTGATAGCGACAGGTTCAAATATTATCTGTACTAGGGCATGCCCGTTCAAAAGGTGCACGTTTGGAAGGGCCCGGACTTTATGGAGCGGAGCAGTAGGTAGTCCAAACAGTCAGTTTTTTGGATGAAAATGTCACAGTAACGCTAATTTTTCCCTGTTTCTCAAGTGTTCATTCTCCATAATGTTGACTAATACAAAACTGTCATGCATGCCATAATAAAGAATGTCCAATTCTGAATCTGTTGGTATCTTATTTGTCACCGTTTGAGTTAAAAGGAATTTTTCAGCGAATTTTCAATTTAATGTGTTTACAGTGCCCAAACTACGCTGTGATGGTTTTTTTACTTTGGTCGAAAAAAAAAAAAAAAAAAAAAAAAAAAAAAAGAAAAGAAAAGAAAAAAAAAGGTGTCTATAAATAAATGATTGCCGACATTTCCTCTTTCGATATATGTCTTTGGAACCAATATCACCTAGTAGAAAAATAAATGTTCTTCAGTTTCATATAAAATTTAAGCAAGTACACAATGTCTACATATTTTAAAAAATGATGGCTTTTCAGGCCATTTTTTTGTAAGCATTCAATTTGCTATGAGTCTGCAAATGAATAAATAATCATAATTAGTGAACTAATAGGAGTAGAGAGACAAATGAGGTATCAAAATGTTCAGAATAACAAGACTTATAAGGGGAAACAGGCACCAGATGTAGGAGATCTTCCTGTAAAATCTCATTTGAGAACCTAGGAGCAGCCTGCCATAATAGTCATGTAAAATAAATTACTGTGTCATATGAAACTATGGCTTCAAAGTAAAATAATGAGACACTGTTCTATGTTTATGATATCTTTAATATCAACAATCAAAACAAAAATTATTACGTCACCCTTACATTTTAAATCTATAAACCAACGCTTGTGAACACTGGTGACGTTTTAGATTTAGATTTCTCGAAAACCACTGATCCAAATGACTTCAAACTTGATACTGCAATGCCCGGTGTGCTGACCAACATATCTGGTGAATATCAACTTCGTACAATGGACAGTTGTCGAGTTATTTTGGTGCATACACACAGATTTCTCAAATTATAGTGAAATAGCATCAAAGTTATAGTAGAACCCATCAACCAAAACTGTCACCAAAATTATTAACATAGCCAACCCACTTAAAAACTGAAGAAACCTATGTATATATCACTGAAAATTTAAACATTTACTCCTTATCTAGAAAAAAAAAAGTTTTTTTTTTGTTTGTTTTTTTTAATTCCCCTCCAAAATAGGTTTTTGAGGGGTTTCAATTTACAATGTAAGTTTACTGCCCAAACACAGTATGCTGCCAAAAGACATTGGTCATGTGACTGTTTCTATTGAGGGACTAACCAGACCTGTTTATATATACGTTTTTACAAAAAGGGGTGTGCTTTTTTCTTTTAATAAAGTACAAAAAATATATAAATTTACATGTTCCCCATCCCCACAAAAGTAGAGTGTGCCTATAAAAATCTTTCATAAGCTGAAATGGTGTAAAGTGAAGAACCAATTACCATTAATTTATATAGGAAATATTTTCACAGGGATCCACTTGTTCTTAATAATTCAAGAGCAGGGTTTCTCCTGACACATTTGATAATAAAAATTCTGTTCAAGCAAACAAAAAAAAACAAAAAAATTAATGATATTAAAATGGGCATTGCCTCACCAATCAGGTACTGAAGAATGGTAAATTCCTGAAACTAATCACAAATTCATAAACTGGAAAGCACTCAGAGAGCACTTACTTCAGCCAATGCCATTGTCTAAAAATAAAAATCAGCCAATGCCATTGTCTAAAAATAAAAATAAAACATTCCTAGATCTGCCCTAAAATGTAATCAAATGTTCCTTGGCCAACCCTGCCACAAAATGAGAACTTTTGGAGATATTGTGTGGACAAACAGACAGACAAACATGGGTGAATACATAACCTCTGTCAGACTTCATTTGCAGAGGTAAAAGAAGAAGAAAAAAAAAAAAGGTAAAAAAGAAACACCTCCAACATGATAAATTAATTTCCATCTTTTTTCTCCTCAGGTAAGCAATTGAGATGGGTACGGTCAAATCGAAAAGATATTTTGGGCAGCACCCAATGCATGCAGGTGTGGGTGCGTGCACATGAATGGGTAATAAGCAAAGTGAACAGAAGAAATGATTCCTTTAATCACGCAACGGAAATCGTCACATGACCAACATCTTTTGGCAGCATGCCTTGTTTGAGGTGAACAACTAAAAAAATTGGAAAAGGGGGTGATCAATAAATAAATCACTTCTCTCACCTTTTGTTTTAAAAAACAAGCCTGAACGCTGCTGGACACAAACTAAGGGATCAATTTAGCATGAATTTACATTGTAAATTGAAACCCCCACTAAAAACTTTTTTTTTAAAAAAGAAGTTTTTTTTCTAGATATGATAAGGAGTAAATGTTTAAATTTTCAGCCCTCTGGCTCCAATGATGCAGCCTGTACACAGCCAGCCAGGCAGAATCACTCAAAAACAGAAGACACTTATGTTGACTAAGTAGACAGTTTTGTTGGATGGTTTTTAATGAATGATCCTTCTGGGAGCAATACGTATGGATTTACTCATAAAAATTACAAAATATTCCGGTACATCACTAATCAATACTATTAATAACAGATATATTAGTTTCATTTGCCTTTGCATGTTACAATTAATGCAATAGATAAATTGTATAGGTAATAAATTACTTCAATAAAAAATTATATACTTTAATTGCAGAAATATATGTGAAAGTAATGATATTTTAGTTGTCAATTTCCTGTCTAGCTCGTTTAATGTAGTCTAAATTATTAAAAGACTAGTGACGTTTTCTGCTTTGGCGTGAAGGGAGATATTAGGTGAAAGTGCAACAGACAGACAAACAAAGCTTTCTTAGTGAAGACTTGCATTAAAGAATATTAGGAAGAGGATTTTAAATATGATGAGATCGGCGCTAGAGAAAGAGCGCCTCTTTACGTTGATAAAAACTACTGAATTCCGAACTGCTATTTACAAAAGGACTGTACGGTGTTCAAATTCAAGGTGTGAAAAAAAAAAAGGGAGATACAAAGCGACAGTTTTATCACGGTGCAACTGCTTCTGTCGTCATTGTTGTCGTCCCATTCGGTGCAGCAAGAGCAGCAGCAACCCCCTACCGCCGGGGGAAACAGTTCTCTCTCGCATGCTGGTTTCCCTCAACTCAAACAATAGTAGCCACGAGTAGAAATAGACATGATTGTCTATTCAGAGAGTCTCATCACCTTGACTATCTATCTACAATAGACTCCCATTATTACGTTACCCTCACAGAGTTAAGAGTAACAAATTTGCTGTTATACGGATTAAAAAATACAACAAGCAAATTATTTACTGTTTAATTTGCTGGGAAGGGTATAATCTCTGATGATAGTCTTGTGAGAATATAAAAAACAAACGGTGCCGTTATAATATGTCTCATTAAATAGTGCTGTTACAAGAATTTACTGTATCTATCTATCTATCAGTAGCAAACTGCGGTGGTGGTGTTGTGGAGAGCAAAAACCACAACCGGCCAGGCATGAAATATCCCTGGCCCACAGTCAGAAAATCTAGATAGAGGAGGCGATTGGAGGTGAAGAGGTTTCGTTGGGCCAATAATACGCATGACGAGATGGTGTATAGAACGACAGCAGATGTAAAATCATTCTGTAAAGCACCTTTAAACAACCATAATAATAAATTATAATAACTATACATAAATTGAATCTGGGGGTGTAAAAGAGTTAACCCATTAGGTGGTGAGGAGTAATAGTTATCCATTGCAAGATAAAAGCCCTTGTTCATTGCTAGTTATCCATTGAAAGATGATAGAACTGAGTTGCTGTCAATCAAAATTAAACGTAAATTATATTGAGTTAGCCATAGAACTTCAATGACAAAATGTGTGTCATTCGCAGTCAATGGCCTAAAATGGACAAAAACACACCCGCAAAACCTCCTTGGTTATTGATCAATAATACTAACAGGTCTGGTTAGTCACTCCATAGAAACTGTCACTTGACCAACATCTCGTGTTTGGGGAGGGGCAATTAATTAAAAGAATTGGTAAAAGGGGTGACCAATGAATAAATTACATCTCTCGCCTTTTCTTGGGCAGTAATCACCTGAATTTTCAAAAAAAAAAAAAAAAACAAGACCGAATACTGCCATACACAAACGACCCATTTAGCATAAACTTACATTGTAAATTGAAACCGCAAATAGATTTTTAGTGTGTGTGTGTTGAAAAAAAAATGTTTTTATAGACATAAGGAGTAAATGTTTAAATTTTCAGCCCTCTACCTATTGGTGCGGCCTGTACACATGACACATACATAGGTTTCTTCAGTTTTCAAGATAGTCTGGCTATGTTGACAGTTTTGGTGATCTTTTCTAATAAATGCATGTGTAATGAATAAAAATCAGAACATAAGTGCATAAGACTGGATTGTTGAGTAACCTGAATTTCGTGTTGATAAGTGAAGTGTGTCTATGTGACTACTGCAGACAATTTATTTATAATGAACAGTGTGATTTTTTTCTGTTTCTCTGTCCGTGAAAATGAACTCTTCCACTTAAAGGTGATAATTTTGCTGATAAAAAATATCTCCTACCCACCATTTGAAACAATGGACTCTTCCACTGAAACCAGTTCAATATATTTTTTAAAATCTCGTTTAACTAGTGTATATGCATGTGGCAGAGGGATATGCAAGGTGATGAGTGCGTGTTGTGTGTGCATATGCGTGTGAGAAATGCTATCTCTGAATATGTTATAAAGAGAAAAGAGTGTGTAAATGCAGACGACAGGGATATGCAAGGTGATGATTATGTGTGAGAGAGAGAGAGAGAGTGAGAGAGAGTGAGTGAGAGAGAGAGTGAGAGAGAGAGAGAGTGAGAGAGAGAGTGAGAGAGAAAGAAATGCTATCTGTGTGTGTGTGTGTGAATATGTTATAAGGAGAACCCGTGTGTGTGTGTGTGAGTGAATGAATGCAGACAATATATGCATATGACAGAGGGGGAGGGCCGGCTCGAGGGTTTCATGCGCCTTAGGCGAGACTTAAAATTTACGTCCCGGTTGCTTGATCTTTTAGATTTTTCTCCTGTAAGGTCAGTGCCGCGCCCCTCTGATGTCTGCGCCCCAGGCGGCCGCATGGTTGACCTAATGGTAGCGCCGGTCCAAGATTATGATAGTGTGCGTGACAATATGTTATAAGCAGAAACGGGCGTATGTGAATGCAGACAATGTACGCATATGACAAAGAGTGATATGCAAAGTGATGACTGTGTGTGTGTGTGTGTGTAAGAAATGCTATCTCTGTGTGCGAATACGCCACGTGTATATTTATTTTTTGTCTGTAACATCCCAAATCAATTAAAATTTAACCAACAGTAAAAGATTAAATGAATTAGACAAAACCATTTCAGTAATCAATATACAATCTCCGTATATTGTAATTGTATATATATGAAATATCA